>JAGFNQ010001630.1:0-49257 GCA_024364735.1 Boesenbergia rotunda
GTCGACTGGTAAGTGAGCAGTCGACTGGTGGCGTGATTTTCAGCCCGAGTCTATTTAAAGGGGACTCGATCGGGCTGGGGTTTCTTGGCGAATCTTGCTTGGAAAAAGCTTGATAGTAGCTTGTGTGCTCAGGTGCTTGTAGAGGATTGTGGAGAGGTTTCTCCACCCACAGGAGCTACACGAGATAGCCGGAGAGCATCCGGGGAGCGATCCGCCGAAGGATCAAGGGATCGTCCACCTCACGGACTGTTGTCGAGTAGGAGTTTCATCTCCGAACCACGTAAATCGGTTTGTTAGCATTGCTTCTTTGTTATAATTGTTTTTATTTGTATTTCCGCTGCGCTAACAATCTTGTAGACCAAAGAGAATCGACAAACCGCTATTCACCCCCCCCCCCTCTAGCTAGGGCAAAGATCCCAACAAGTGGTATCAGAGCAAGGACCGCTCTTTTTGGACTAACCGCCAAAGGAGCAACCGCTAGAGGGCAAGAATCATGGAAGACAAGCATGGGGATGATATATACACTCCACCGGCCTATGATCATGAGGATTTCGAGCATTGGAAGTCAAGGATGGAGATGTGGTTCATGATAGAGTGGGAATGCGTAATGGTATTGGAAGAACCATTTGAAATCCCTACGGACAAGCACGGGAAAAAGCTCCGCCCACGATATTGGACTCAAGAGCAACAAACTTACTCTAGGGCAAATGAGAAGGTAATGAATATCTTGATAAATGTTTTGCCTAACAATATTTTGAGTTGTGTAGGAAAATATCAAAATGCATGTGAATTGTGGAGCAAAGTGAAAAAGTATCATGAGAACCCTACACAAGCTCAAGAAGTACATAAGCCCGAAGAAGTAAGTTCAAGTGGAGAAGAGGAAAAAGAAAAAGAATCATCTACATCATCAAGCGAAATGGAAGAAGTGTCAACTTCTTCAAGTGAGGAGGAGGAGCTAAGTGAAAGATCATCAACCTCCTCAAGAGAAGAAGAAGAGGCACCAATTTCAAGAATTGAGGGGAGGAGAGACCCTCATCAATTCCGGATCAAGAGGAAGCTTCCACATCTTCCAAGGTTGAAGAAGTAGTCAACCTAGCCTCAACCTCCACCAAAGCAAGAACCAAGGACCACATCATATGCTTTGGGTGCAATGAAAAGGGACACTACAAAGATAAGTGCCTAAAAGGTAAAAAGGTGATAATCCCTAAACCCAAGTCCATTCAAGTTATGTCTAATATGGGTTGTAGGGGTGGAGCCCAAGAAAAGAAAAAGAAGATTAGATGCTTCACTTGTGGAGAGCTAGGACACTATCACACTAAGTGCCCAAGGAGTAAAGAATTCAAGAAGATGGAGCATCTAAGAAAATGGGAGAAAGAGGAAAGGAAGAAATAAAGATCACATCAAGGGAGAACTTCAAGGGTAAGGGAGGTAATTCCTAACTCTAGGGTAAAATGCAATTCAATTTCAAGTTCTTCCTTACATTTTAGAAATAATAAAAATTGCTCATCCATGCATGCTAGAATTAATGAGAAATGTTTAATGGTGCATAATTTTGGATTTAAGTATAATGATAGGAATAGGGATAACAAGGTAGATCATAATTCTAGAAAGAGCATGCATCATGATAGACCTACGACTTATGCACCTAAGGATCAAGGTATTAACCCCAAGAAGGGGAGACATATGCCTAGAAAGAATGGTAGGTCTAGAAATGTCCAAGGTGGACATGTGGACACTAAGGTCAAGAAATTAGAAAGGAAAAATCAAGCCTTGAGGGCAAGGCTTGATACATTAGAAAAGACCCTAGAAAGATTCAAGGTTGGATCTAAGGGCCTAGACCTAGTGTTGAGTAGCCTAAAACCTAACTATGATAGATCGGGTTTGGGCTACCAAGCTAAGACCTCCAAGGCCAACAAAGAGAAATGTGCTGGCAAAGCACATAAATATGGCAAGGAGGGTAAGTCCAAGGATGGCAAGGGGATGTCATCCAAAGGGAAAGAAAAGGGCTTAACCAAAGACAAGGTGTCTAAGGTTAAGAGAGTTCACATTATGAGCCAAGAGTCACCGGTGGCACACCGGTGTGGCCTAGCTTGGACCGAGTCACCTAGGGAGGTGGCTAAGGCTAAGAGCTCAAGGGGGAGCTCTAGGAGCCTTTGGGGTCCATGGTAAATGGATCTCAAAAATTTCTCCCTTAGAAAATTAGGTGAAATGTGCCAAATAGGATTAGGAGACTTGGGTAAGTCTTAATCCTAGGTTTTGGCACACAAAAAGGAGATTTAGGGAGAAAAAGGGTGAAAATGGTATTATAATTGAAAGAAATTGGGTTTAATGAGAAAATACCATGTAACTTGATGCTACTAATGGATTATGAGTGAGTATGGGAAGAAACATCAAGGTGAGGTCGAAATTAGAACTTTGAGCTAAGGTTTTAATGATACAATTTAGGATAAGTGGAGTTTCGTGCCAATCTTGGGATCCGGAGTATATTTATTTGGAAACGTATTTTTCCCAAGTGAATATAGAATTCACAAATATCCTCGCAAAATTTCAAGATTTTTCAAATTTTTTGGAATTTCTACGATATTTCTGAAATTCACCAAAGAGGGCTGAAATTCAGCCACCAGTCGACTGGCTCAGATACCAGTCGACTGGTGGCAGGCGACTGGGGGTCGACTGGGAGGTCGACCAGGATCTCTGTACGCAAGAAAAATTGAAGGGCAGTCGTCTGGGAATACCCCAGTCGACTGGAGCCAGTCGACTGGGACCATCCCAGTCGACTGGACTGGCGATTTTCTATATAAAGGGGCAGTCGACTGGTCCGTAGGTTAAAATTGAAAATGAAAATGTTGGCTAATCAGAAATTGCAAACTTGGTTATGGGATATGGTTTAGGATTAAAACTCTTGGTTATAACTTCATAGTCCTTGAATAAAGTGTTATCCCATGATTTGATATGTACTTATTGAATTTTATGGAAATCAAGAAAAATTGATAAGGTTCCCTAGGTATCTAAGATTTAGAGGTTAAACAGGGAACATTGAGGACAATTCCATGTGTCGAATTATGATGGGTAGATTTGACAAACACATGGAATTAGAAACGAATTTGAAAGTTGATACTTAATGCAAATCCTTAAGATACTTAGATGTGTACCAAAAGTCAAGCACACTTGATATTTCCATGATATCATATTTTTCTAGGATAGGGTATATCCTAACAAGTGTGCTTGCAAACTTTAAAGTTTTTAGACTTTTGGTGAGTTCTTTTTGGCACTTAGGGAAAGGTTGCCTCGGGCAATGCTATAAGAGTGTCAAAGGGGGAAGAACTCGAGTGTTGGGTGGTGTATGACTCAACGTGGCGTCTAGGAGGTTAAGTTAGGTAGAACTTGACCTGGGAAAAATGAAAATTGGGAGAAGGCATGAGTTAAGGGGGAGGTTGTCTCCTATTTGCCTTAATTTTCATAAGAAAACTTTTGAGTTTTGTACCAAACTTGGGAATGGTGATAGATACATGGGTAAATGTATTTTTCCCAAGTAGGTATAGGTTCCACAAAGTTGTCCACGAAGTTTGGAAATTTTTGGAAATTTGTGGAATTTCTGACGCGTTTCTGAAATTCGGCCAGAAAACTGATTATCAGAGTATCAGTCGACTGCCCTGGGGGCAGTCGACTGGTAAGGGCTGACTTGGGTATTGGCAGCTGACTTGAGATCCAAATGATAAGGAACAAGTGTATGGGAGTTTAGTACACTATGTTTAGGATCATTGGGGATGTTAAGAACCAATAATTGGGTAATTATTGGGTTCTTTTTGATGTATGGCAAAGGGGGAGGAATATTGTGTTTAAGTGGGAAACCAATACCTTTGTTAGAAACCCTAGGTTTAGGGGGAGCTAAGCTTGAGGGGGAGCATGTTTGCTCCCTTTTTTGCGTAAGGGGAACCTTGGAAAGGTTCTTAAAAAGCCTTTGTAAGTCCAGTGTAGGGGGAGCTTGGGAAAAGCTTTAAAAAGCCCATGTTGGTGAAAAATCGTAACTTGGAGGGTTAGGTGGGAAAATCCTAGCCTGGAGGGCTAGGTGTTAGAAAATCCTAACTTGGAGGGTTAGGTGTAGGATGCCTTGGGATAGGATCCATTTTGCATTGCATATGCATTTATTTAGCATGGTTTTTGCTATTAACTACTATCTTGCTTTCCCTAACTTAAACGGATTGCCAAACATCAAAAAGGGGGAGATTGTTGGAGCAATCGGCCCTAAGATGGTCCGGTGTGACCATGGGTTTTGATGTTTGGGCAAAGGGTTTAAGTTAGGTTTACCCTTGTGTATTTGATATGCGTATGATGAGTGTGCAGGTTGTACAGGTACGCATATGGACTTGACTGGACGGCCTCAGTACGGTGAAGGATGGCATGGAGGCAAGCTGGAGGCTTGTGTGCGCATCTGAGGGACCATGGAGTGCAGGTACGATGAGCTGATGGGCGCGGACTTCGAGGCGTATGTGAAGGGTGGCATGGAGACAAGCTGGAGGCTTGCGTGCGCATCCGAGGGACGAGGGCCGAAGATGAAGAGGGCGCGAAGGCAACAGTCGAGGCTGCGGAGGAGGAGTCAGTCGAGTCGTGAGGGTACGAGTGCAGTGTGATTGTACTCAGGAAATCCTAGGGTTTGAGTGCGGAGTGGAATGTACTCAGGAGGGGAAACCTTAGGTGTGTGAGTAGGGCAGTCGACTGCCATTGTGGCAGTCGCCTGGGACCACAACACACAGAGAATCGGGTCGACCCAAGGAGGGTCGACCAGTCGACTGCCAGTCGACTGGAATTGGTTCCAGTCGACTGACTCCAGTCGACTGGTCCTGTACCAGTCGACTGGAGGTCGACCGTTGCGAACGCGGCTGAGGCATTCATTGCATATTTTATAGTCGTTGAAGCCTACCAGTCGACTGGTAAGTGAGCTGTCGACTGGTGGCGTGATTTTCAGCCCGAGTCTATTTAAAGGGGGACTCGATCGGGCTGGGGTTTCTTGGCGAATCTTGCTTGGAAAAAGCTTGATAGTAGCCTTGTGTGCTCAGGTGCTTGTAGAGGATTGTGGAGAGGTTTCTCCACCCACAAGGAGCTACACGAGATAGCCGGAGAGCATCCGGGGAGCGATCCGCCGAAGGATCAAGGGATCGTCCACCTCACGGACTGTCGTGGAGTAGGAGTTTCATCTCTGAACCACGTAAATCGGTTTGTTAGCATTGCTTCTTTGTTATAATTGTTTTTATTTGTATTTCCGCTGCGATAACAATCTTGTAGACCAAAGAGAATCGACAAACCGCTATTCACCCCCCCCTCTAGCTAGGGCAAAGATCCCAACACTCTTTGTTAGCGTTTTGTGCTTGTGCTTAGTTTAGGGTTTTGCATTTGCATTCATGTTGTAACCTAGTAAATCCTTATTAGTACAAACTATGTGTTAATCCTTGTTCTTTAGCATGCATTCATGTTGTATAGCATATACAAGAAAATGAACTCTTTAGGCTTGAGATAAGGCATATAACTTGCAGGAAAACATAAATTGCAACAAGAAAACTAATTATTCCAAGCAGTCCATGGCAAGAGCAAGTTATGTGTTAATCTAAATCATCCGTGTGAATATATTTTTTTTCTTCTCTCAAAACTTGTTTATTTATTTTGAAGCATGGATATACTATCATTCGTTGCATGATAAATTTCTTTATTGCCCAAATGAGACTTCATAAATCACTAGCCAAGGGATCATCTTGTTATAAGAACTAAGACAATGAAGCTCAAAGTATTTAATTTGAATTTTTCATAACCAACAATGTGAATGATAATTTTTTCATTGGTCATGGGTTTGGGGCACCAAATATCAACTTCCCATGTTGATAGATGCTCCCCCTCAAAACAAGCTATACAATTCGAAATATGGAAGTTTTAGGTACCCAAATTTTGGGACCTAATGAAACTTCAAGTAAAGACTTTGGCACCCATGCCTTAGTCAATTTCTTTCTTGCTTTTTGAACCCTAGAATCATTTTGTGCTCTAAATTAGGTCCTTGACATTAATGATATAAAGGTTGGTCCTTTAGGTCGGTAACCTATACCGGCCTTGTTGTAAACCGCCTTTTGGGAGTTTAGTACCATGTCTAATGTTTTAGAGCTAGTTGAAAACTTCTCAAGAATATTCTTGAGATTTTCAGTTTCGCACTTTAAGTCCTTATTTTCATTCTCAAGGGACTTATCATATGAGTCATCAATTACCTCATCCTTAGAGGTTTTCAATTCCTCTACTTCTAATCTTAATGATTTAACTTTTGTCTTAGATTTCTTAAGCAACTTAGTTAGGCATGCTATAGTTCTATAGCACTTATCCAACTCGGGAGAGATTACCTCTTCATCATCCGAAGATGATGAAGGCGCGGTTGAGGAGCTTGATTCGTTGTTACTCTCCTTGGATGACTCTTCTAAGGCCGCGAGAGCCACGTGACAGTGGCTTTCCTCCTCCTCCTTGTCATTCTTCTTTTTCATTTTGTCACCTGCCACTAAAGCAAACCCTTTCTCTTTTGGGCTTGTGTTAGAGATCTCGTGTAGCTCCATCTCACAAAACAAATCCTCTAACTTAAGAATCGAAAGGTCCTTGGAGACCTTGTAGGCATCCACCATGGATGGCCACAAGGCACTCCTAGGAAAAAGCTTTAAGAACATACCTTATAAGGTCTCGGTTCTCGACCTTTTCATTGATGGAATGCAAGCCGTTGATGATTTCCTTGAACCTTCCTGGAGTTCACTTACCTTTTCATTTTCTTCCATGGAAAGGTCTTGAAGTTGGCTGAGAAGGAGATCCTTCTTGGTTGTCCGGGTTTCATGCGTTCCTTCATGGAGCTCAAGAAGTTTGTTCCATAGATCTTTGGCAGAGGTGAAGGGACCAATCTTGATCAATTATTCTTTGGCCGTCCCACATTGTAAGGTGACCACAGCTTTGGCATTTGCTTCCTCCTTCCGGATTTGCTCAGCCGACCACTTGGAAAACTCAAGCTTCTTTCTTTCATTATCCTTTGGAAGGGAAAACCCCTCCTTACAGCGAACCACAAGCTCATGTTTGTCTTCAAATAAAACTCCATTCTTGACCTCCAATATGAAAAATCAGTGTCGTCAAGGAATGGAGGTCGGTTTGTGCTCAACCCTTCTCTTCCAGCCATCTTGTAGACTCTCGGATGTTAAGTCGCTTGTATAGAGCCCTAAGCTCTGATACCACTTGTTGGAACTTGGACGGTTAGAGAGGGGGGGTGAATATAGCTAGACACAAATCCTTGCTTTCTTTTAAGTTTCTGCACTTAAGAGTTAGGCAGCGGAAGACAATTGCAAAAACAGAAACAACAAATAACAAACCAAAACAAAGGAAAGCAAACCGACGCTAACACCACGATGTACAAGGTTCGGGGATAACTTGCCCCTACTCCTTAGCGTGCCCGTGAGGTGGGCGATCCCTTGATTGTCGGCAGATCAAGCCCCAGGTGAACCCTGGATAGTAATAGCCTCCTTCTCGGTGGAGAAACCTCTCCACAGATCTCATGGATGATTAAACTTCATTACAGGAGGTCACACAAGAAGGAACGCTCACAAGAAATTCTCAAGCAAGAACACTCAAGCACAAAGCAGCAGAGAGCACAAGCACAAGCACAACCCAGCCAAAACTTCCCAAGTTTCCTGTCTGTTCACCCTTGTCCCGCTCCTCTGCTTCCAGCTTTGCCTTAAGCTTCCGCTCTCATCACCATGCTCTCCATCAGCATCCACTGAGCCACAGCCTGGCCACCTGACTCTCTGAGCACTCAGTCCACTGAAGACCCTCTCCAGCTAAGCCTTCGTCAGTTGCCAACCGCACGCCAGAAGCCGTTGAGACCTGTGAAGAGAAAACATCCAAACCTGACGTGAAGAAAGTCTCCAGTTTACCCTCCACCTTTGTTTGGGTCATCTTCCATTACCTGCAAGCTCATCAGACACTTAGCAAAGCATATCACAAGGAAATGACAATGTATTAGAGAAAGCGCAGAGAAAACAGACGCGATCAGAGCGTCTGACATCGATTTCAAATTAAAGTTCAGCTTCTGATCGGTCACCGGACCGATCAGAGAGGACCCTGATCGGTCACCAGACCGATCAGGTATAGTCCTGACCGATCAGGCTCCAGCCTGATCGGTCCACAGTGAGAAATTGGAAATCGCGAGTTTGTGTGATCGGTCACCCTGACCGGTCACCAGACCGATCCAGAAATCTTCTTGCCACAATCCCATAGGAAATACACCGGCTGATCGGTCACCAGACCGATCAAGGAACTTCCTCACCGATCATGATCCAGTCTGATCGGTCCGGGTGAGAAACCTTGCGACAGTTGATCGTTCAGGCTAATCGTTCTGATGGTCTCCTTGATCGGTCACCAGACCGATCAGGAGCCGAACAATAGGTTTGCCAAAGTTACTGGATGCTCCCTGATCGGTCACCAATCCGATCAGGCATCGCTAGATCTGTCACCAGACCGATCCACGAGGGAACTCCGTGCCAACTTCCCTGATCGGTCACCAGACCGATCCGGGCAAGGCCAAACCCACTCTAAGTCAAGAGAACTGGCTCCCAGCCTCCCCTGACTCATGCTCAGTCCTTCGGACCAATAGTCCGTGCCCAGTTTCACTCACCGGGACTTCAACCTAGCCCTCTAAGCTAGGACCTAGCCCTCCAAGCCAGGATTTCGTCCAACCTAGCCCTCCAAGCTAGGACCTGACCCTCCTGTTGGTGCAATCTTGGTTAGGTCAGGGTTGACCTAGGTTGACTAGGCTCGGGTGAGCCGATGTCTGGTAAGCTTGGTGAGTTTATGTTTGGATAGTTCGATGTTTGATAATTATGTTTGAATGTCGTATGGTGTCAAGTGGGTCAAGGTTGACTGGAGACTTGACTAGGTGAAGTCCAGGTGGATCGGGGAGATCGCACACTGGCTTGGGAAAAGACCTAATGGGACTAGGCACACCTAGTGGGACTAGGTGAAGTCCAGGTGGATCGGGGAGATCGCACGCTGGCATGGGAAAAGACCTAGTGGGACTAGGCACACCTAGTGGGACTAGGTGAAGTCCAGGTGGATCGGGGAGATCGCACGCTGGCATGGGAGAAGACCTAGTGGGACTAGGTGAAGTCCAGATGGATCGGAGAGATCGCATGCTGGCAAGGTGGAAGTCTACCGAGAGACTAGACCTAACTCGAGTGTTAGGCAAACCTGGTGGGGAATCAGGTTAAGTCTTAGTTGGGAACTAGGCAGAAGAAATCCAGGTTGGTCAAAGGGGTTGATCGTGAAATCGAGGTTGGTCAAAGGGGTTGACCGTGAACACAAGTTAGGTTGGTCTCAATCGATTGGGTGATCGATTGGGTTGTTGTCTCGCGAGAACAAGAAGGATCTTAATCAATTGGGTAATTGATTAAGAAGGACTGTAATCAATTAGGTAATTGATTAAGGAGGATCTTAATCAATTGGGTAATTGATTAAGAGCAGTGGTAATCGATTGGGTAATTGATTAAGAGTAGTGGTAATCGATTGGCTAATCGATTAAGAGAGTTTTGTTGCGAGAACAGAATGTGGCTGAATCGATTGGGTAATTGATTCAGCCTTCCCTTAATCGATTGGTCAATCGATTAAGGGCAGTGGTAATCGATTGGCTAATCGATTCAGGTTCAAAAACCAGCCGTTGAACGGCTAAGATGACGTGGTAATCGATTGGGTAATCGATTAGGAAACCCTAGGCGTCGGGTATAAGGGTTTTCACGCAGGTTTTGAGCCAAAACTCTTCTCCCCTTTTTCCTCCTTCATTGGTGCCATCTCAAAGGAAGTCTTGGAGGTTTTTGCTGCTGCATTTCCAAGGTTCTAGAGGCAACCACAAGCTTGAAGATAGCAAGGAAAGCAAAGAGAGTTTATTCATTGTAAATCTTGTAAGATTTCATTTTGTGTTTGCTTTGATTCTTGTTGTATCTTTGTGAAAGCTTGTAAGAGGTTTCTCCACCTCAAGAAGGAGATCTTTCATAGTGTATGAGAGAGTGAAGAGAGTGGATCCTTGGATTAGTCACCCGACCGGGGTGGATACCAAGTAAATCCTTTGTGTTAGCGTTTGCTCGAGTCTTCCGCCCGACAAATCATCACGGAGCAAATCGGAGCTAATCACCCCCCCCTCAAGCTCGCCAACCGGTCCCAACACCTCCAAGCCAGGGTTTCATCCAACCTAGCCCTCCAAGCTAGGACCTGACCCTCCAAGCCAAAGTTTCATCCAACCTAGCCCTCTAAGCTAGGACCTAACCCTCCAAGTTAGGACTTTTCCACACCTAACCCTCCAGGTTAGGAATTTTCTCACCTAGCCCTCCAAACTAGGACCTAACCCTCCAAGTTAGGACTTTTCCACACCTAACAATCCAAGTTAGGACTTTTCACACCTAGCCCTCCAAGCTAGGACTTTTTCACACATGACCCTCCAAGTTAGGACTTTGCACACCTAGCCCTCCAAGCTAGGACTTTTTCCCATGCCAACGTGCGATCTCCCGATCCACCTGGACTTAATCCGAATTCAACCAAACTTAAATCGGTGTCAAACACAAAACAACAATCGGGTCAGACTGCATCAACAATCTGTTGGTGCAGAATGCACCAAAGTCATACATGTGTTTTGATAATGGCAACAGGGTTCAAAAGTTAAGGTTTAATGTTTGTCTAACATATTACTCAAGTGTGCAGGCAAAGCCCTAGCGATGGATTGCTAGGCACCTGGCGAAGGAATGCTAGGATAAAAAGCCCTAGCGAAGGAATGCTAGGCACCTGGCGAAGGAATGCCAGGATACAAAGCCCTACCGAAGGATTGCTAGGCACCAGGCGAAGGGCAGCTTGGTACTGAAGACCTGGCGAAGGACTGCTAGGCACCAAGCGAAGGGCAGCTTGGTACTGAAGACCTGGCAAAGGACAGCTAGGCTCCTGGCGAAGGACTGCTGGGAAAAAGTCCAACCGGAGGAGCCGGTTGGCATCAGGTACATTCTCCCGAGAGGAGTAGGTGAGGACGCGTTCCCCGTTGAGGGAACAGTAGGCGTCGGTTAGACCTAGGGTTCCATTTTGGAGACCCAAAGTCAGAACCAAGACAACTAAGGCTGTATAAACTAACATCTTATTGCTTTATGTTGTTTTGGACTAACCCTGGATGCAGGACCGAAGGAACGAGTGTCTGCAGCTCAGAGAGCCTCAAAGGAGTGAGGCAACAGCTGATCAGGCTGCCCGGAGTGTCCCGGGCGCCCCCAAGGTGAACACAAAACAAAGTAAAGTAAAGTGAGCTTCGGCAGCTTATGGGCGAGGCGCCCCCGTGCTCCCGGGCGCCCCCCATGCTCACGGGCGCCCCCAGCATCCCGGGCGCCCCCAGGTGAAGCTAACGAAGCAGAACCCAGCGAAGCCAACGGATAAGAGGAGACCCGGTCAACCCGGGCGCCCCCAGCGTTCCTGGCGCCCCAGTCAAAGCCTGATCCCGAGTTTTAAGGGATCAGAACTGACCGAGAGGGAATCGGATCCGCTGACACGTGGGGGGGTGCCCCCGACGTTCCGAGCGCCCCCAGGGGCTATAAATAGGCCCTCGACCCCAAGGCTTCTAAGAACGATTCTAACAACGCTCCTATGCTCTTCTGCTTCTGCGCTCTGCTCCGGAAACATCCCAACTCGAGATACAAGCGCTGACGACGTCCCACAGCCCCGAAAAGTCAATCTACACCGGACGTCGGTAACGAAGAGCTGTTTTTAAATTTACAATACTACTTTTGTAATATCTCTCTGTAAACTGTTTTGCGCACTTATAGAATTGCCCATAGTAAACGGTCAACGACCGTGGGCCTTAGAGTAGGAGCCGACCGCGACTCCGAACCAAGTAAAAAACTTGGTGTTTACGTGTTTGATTGTATTAATTTTCGCTGTGCATACTCTATTTTCTTAATCCGAACGTTTTACGATATTCACCCCCTCTATCGTTTCTCTCGATCCAACAAGTGGTATCAAAGCGGGGAAGCTCAAATTTGGTGCAACCACCAATTTGAGAATTTTTTGGATTTTTTTAAAATCTTTTTAATATATTTTTTTAATTTTTATTGTTAATCGAGGTTGGTGCAACACCCCTCGACAAATATTTTTTTTCTTTATCCCGCACTACTAATCCAAGACCAAGTCTTGGGATATTTCTCTCTCTTTTCTTCGTTTCAGATAAATGGCCATCCAAGAAGGCTTCAGCACTGCAAGACCGCCTCTCTTCAGTGAGGAGGACTTCTCCTACTGGAAGGGCAAAATGGAGGTCTACCTGAAAACTCAGGTGGACATGTGGATAATCATCCAGTCCCGACTGGAGATTCCGAAAAATGCTGAAGGAGTACCTCAAACCTACACGGAGTGGGACACCGCTCTGAAACGGAAAATTGAAGCTGATGCAAAGGCCACCCAGACCCTCCAATGCGGCTTAACAAAAGAAGAGCTGAACCGGGTGGGTCCTTTCAACAGTGTCAAGGAGCTGTGGGGGAAACTGATCGAGCTGCACGAAGGAACATCAGACACTCGGATCAGCAAGAGATATCTGCTCCTGAACAAGCTGTATACGATCAAAATGACCGACAACGAAACAACAGCTCAACTTCACGCCCGTATTCAAGAATTAATGAATGGACTACACACCATCGGTCACAAGGTAGAAAACCGTGACCTAATAAGGTATGCTTTAAATGCTTTCCCGAGAAATACCTTGTGGGCATCTATGGTAGATGCATACAAAGTTTCAAGGGACCTTTCAAAAATTAAATTAGATGAATTGTTCTCTGAATTAGAATTACATGAGCAGACTAACTGCACCCTGGCCGAGAAAGGCATTGCCTTTATTGCAGGTAAATTTGAAAAGAAATCCAAGAAGAAACCTCAACCAACACCTGAGTCTGAATCAGACTCAGACTCTGAAGACGAAGGAGATCGACCAAAGCTGGTCCAACTGGCAAGAAACTACTACAAGGAATTAAAGAACCAAACCAACAGAAGAAAAGCCAGCCGAAGAAAGGATGAACCAACTGAACCTGCAAATGAAAAGAGCAAGCCCAACGTGACCTGCTACGAGTGCAAGAAGAAGGGCCACTACAAGACCGAATGCCCTAACTTGAAGGAAGCAAAGAAGACAAGGAAAAAGAAAGCACTTCAAGCAACGTGGGACGAGTCCTCCTCCGAAGAAGAAGAAGAGGTCCCACAATCGAACCTACTCGCACTAATCGCCTCAGAAGAAGTCGAGACCGAGTCAGAGTCAGAACAGGACGACGACAGGTTGACATTTTCATAGGAAGTCGAAATCAAGGTAAGTGGTTTTACTAGATGTCAATTAAATGAATTAATCTCTTATCTCTCTCGAGATTTGGCGAAAGCCAAACTCCGAATCGAATCCCTCCGACAGGAAGTAAAACTCCTGAAAGAGGGAGCTGACCCTAAACCCTTAACTGAGAAAGTTCAGGAAGGAACCTCTACTCAAGTTGAAAAACTTGAGAAAGAGAACTCCTTCCTGAAAACTCAGGTTAAGGACCTTAGATCAGCTTTAGAACGATTTACCTCTGGTTCCAAGGGTCTTGACATGATCCTTGGAAAACAGAAATCGGTTCTAAATCGATCCGGACTAGGCTATAGAACCAAGTCCCGACAAAGATCCTACTTTGCTGTACTGAACCAGTTCAGACCTAAAGTTCAGGCATGGGTACCCAAACTATGCCTGAACAAACAAACTGGATCAAATCAATTTTGGATCCCCAAGAACAAGATTCACATCTTGCCTAACCATTATCGTGGCTTTAGTCCAGGGGGAGCCAAATTAAAAACTATATTTATTGTTAGATAAAATTCAATTCTTGATTGCAATTTGTCTGTTTGATTGTTTACTTAATTTCTGCAATTTACCAAGCTTAGACATAGGAATGGTTAGTTTAAGGACTGAACAAACTTAACTGAAACTTGACAACATAGTATTAGGTGGAGGTGAGATGATAGTACGTTAAGGAAACCAATTCTAATAAGGTCAAGTATTTTATACTTGGTCTCTTTAGACTGGTGAAACTAGCCGAAGCTATCGATCCAAAACCCAAACTAGTTAGACCAGAATTTTTCAAAGATTAATTTTGAAAATGAAATTTCATTAAAAGGCTTTGTCAAAGAAAGGGTTGATGATCCAATAAGGCTACGGCCAAAGAAGGCCTAGTGCCTCGCCAAGACATGGAAGCCAATTTTTGAAATTCAAATTCAAATTATTCTATGTCAAATTCAAATCTAACACAAATTTTCAGTTACTTGTAGACCTTAAACTCTATAGAAGCATGATAGGAAGTCTACTGTACCTTACAGCAAGCAGACCTGACATCCTTTTTGCTGTAGGAATGTGTGCTAGATACCAAACCTGTGCTAAGGAAACATACTTAGCTGCCCTAAAAAGAATACTAAGATATGTCAAGGGCACCCTAAATGTAGGGATTTGGTATCCTAGGATCTCAACCTTCGACTTGTCAGGATACTCGGACTCTGACTACGCAGGTTGTAAATTAGATAGAAAGAGCACAAGTGGAAGCTGCCAACTGTTAGGAAATAGTCTAGTAAGTTGATGCAGCAGAAAACAACACTGTGTAGCTCTATCCACAACTGAAGCTGAGTATGTTGCCTTAGGAGAGTGTGTAGCATAACTTTTATGGATGATGCACACTCTTAAGGACTTCCAGATCAATTACACCCAAACCCAGGTTTTTATTGACAATATAAGCTCAATTAATGTAACTAAAAACCCAGTCCAACATTCTAGAACTAAACATATAGAAGTTAAGCACCATTTTGTAAGAGATCATATAGCCAGGGGTGAGATAGTCCTTAAGCATGTAGACTCTAAATCCAACTTAGCTGACATATTCACCAAACCCCTACCTGAGTCTGAGTTCAGCTCACTAAGAAGGCAGTTAGGATTATGCTTGATAGAATAGATTTACTTTGGTTGTTGGTCTTTCTACTACTTTACTCATTTTAAAATCAGCTTTTAAAATTTTTAAATGCTTTTAAAATTTTGTAAATGTTTTCAAAATCAGCTTTTACTTAGTTTTGAAAAATTTTAAATATTTTTTCGACTTAGTTTTACTTGAGAGTAAAACTATAACTACAAAGTTCAAAGCATGATTCCACAAAACATGATAAATTTGAATGTGATCATCTAGATGTTGGGGATAAATATATGCAAACTAAGTCCTAGAACCTTGATTTAGATTGATACAAAGAAATCACTAGGTCATAGAACTTGAGCAGTGAGTCCTTGTAAGGTTTTTATAGTGATTAGCACGAGCTATGTGTCCATACTTGTTCTTAAACAAAATTTTCATGCCATAGATTAATGTTAAAAACACATACGGAAAGATCATGGCATACTCAACTAAGTTCATCTCTAAAATATTAATTAAAAATTAAGCCTAAACCTTAAGCTCAGGTTCTTTGTTTGGTGATGTCTTATTAGTACAAACTATGTGTTAATCCTTGTTCTTTAGCATGCATTCATGTTGTATAACATATACAAGAAAATGAACTCTTTAGGCTTGAGATAAGGCATATAACTTGCAGGAAAACATAAATTGCAACAAGAAAACTAATTATCTCAAGCAATTCATGGCAAGAGCAAGTTATGTGTTAATCTAAATCATCCATGTGAATATATTTTTTTTCTTCTCTCAAAACTTGTTTATTTATTTTGAAGCATGAATATACTATCATTCGTTGCATGATAAGTTTCCTTATTGCCCAAATGAGATTTCATAAATCACTAGCCAAGGGATCATCTTGTTATAAGAACTAAGACAATGAAGCTCAAAGCATTTAATTCGAATTTTTCATAACCAACCATGTGAATGACAATTTTTTCCTTGGTCATGGGTTTGGAGCACCAAATATCAACCTCCCATGTTGATAGATGCTTCCCCTCAAAACAAGCTATACAATTCGAAATATGGAAGTTTTAGGTATCCAAATTTTGGGACCTAATGAACCTTCAAGTAAAGACTTTGACACTCATACCTTAGTCAATTTCTTTCTAGCTTTTTGAACCCTAGAATCATTTTGTGCTCTAAATTGGGTCCTTGACATTAATGATACAAAGGTTGGTTCTTTAGGTCGGTAACATATACCGGCCTTGTTGTAAACTGCCTTTTGGGAGTTTAGTACCATGTCTAATGTTTTAGAGCTAGTTGAAAACTTCTCAAGAATATTCTTGAGATTTTCAGTTTCACTCTTTAAGTCCTTATTTTCATTCTCAAGGGACTTATCATGTGAGTCATCAATTGCCTCAACCTTAGAGGTTTTCAATTCCTCTACTTCTAATCTTAATGATTTAACTTTTGTCTTAGATTTCTTAAGCAACTTAGTTAGGCATGCTATTGTTGTATAGCACTTATCCAACTCGGGAGAGATTACCTCTTCATCATCCGAGGATGATGAAGACGCGGCTGAGGAGCTTGATTCGTTGTTACTCTCCTTGGATGATTCTTCTAAGGCCATGAGAGCCACGTGACAGTGGCTTTCCTCCTCCTCCTTGTCATTCTTCTTTTTCTTTTTGTCACCTGCCACTAAAGCAAACCCTTTCTGTTAGTAATATGAGAGAAGTGTCCTAAGGTAATCGCCTTATAATTGTAATCATTTACTTTAATAAATGAATATTCACTATTTGAGTATACATGTTCGTGTATTTGATTGAGATCTTAAACTCATTTACTGAATGTCCACAATACAACTCACAGCATGAGAGAATTTGTGATGAATTCACTACTAGTGATTATCTCTACATGTGCAATTGTGAAGTATTGAAATTGTCCCTAGTCGATGAATTGATAAATACGGACACTATCAATTCTGTTGAGACTAGCATGGGTTATTCTCTAATCAGTTGATTCTCACTGGCTGGTGACATTGGGATGTCTGGAGATAAACATGAATGCTAGTTAAGGGAACTAGTTCATTGGAGTGACTAGCTGTAAAACTTCATATGGTAATCTACATATAGATATGTCAATGAAGTTCTTATTGCAGCTTAAGTGCGATGTTCCTTTGACTTGCGGTGTTCAAGTCATCTTGGTCATGAAGACTTATACTTTGACATCTTAAGCAAGCATCTCCAAGGAGGTGTGGACCCAGGATGATTGGGTATAAGCCGAAGTGTCCGAAGATGTTTGAACAGCCTACAAAGGATTCACCACTCCTTGCGAGGGGATGTATACCCAAGGCCTATCGTCGGATTGTTACTCAAAGCCTCTGGCCAGAGCATGACATGTTCAGAGTATGAGTCTCTGAAAGACATGAGAGTAATTAGAATCCATTGGACGAGAAAGACATTACTTGGGCTAGGTGTGACGTAGTCAGCCTAGTGGGGACTGACACACATAGACCGTGTCCTGAACCAAGTGGGTATAAGATGGTGAAGGGAATGAGGCACGACTCATTAAAGCTGCTGAAGGGTTTCAGAATTATTTCTGAGGTCAACCGTTGATCTTTCGATTAATTGGGAATCATGATGTACTACTAGGTGCCACTCATGATCGTTCTATAATTGGTTAATTATAGACGGCCAACATAAATCGAAAGCCTATTTAGTCACACGCACTACGAGTAATCCGAGGGATTTAAAACGAGTTGAAAATTGGATTTTCCGATCAAGAGAGATAAGTCGAATTTGAATTTTTCAGAGACGCATCGGAAGCATAAAATGGCTAAGTCTTTTGAAGACTTATTGGACGAATTAAATGAGTTTAATTCGTACGGTTACGGCATTGGTTTGGCCGGCCAAAGAGGGTCCCCACCCTCTTTGGTTTGGTCGGCCATAATAAGAGGGAGAACCAAATTGTTTGGTTCAAATTATAAAATAAACCGCACGTGGTTTGTTTTATAAAATTATGGATAAAGAAATTTATATAAAGAAATTTATATAAAGAGATTTATTTTCATGGAAATTAAAATAAACCTTGGATTGGTTTATTTTATTTTATAAATCAATAATGGATTGATTTACCATGATAATGAAATTTATAGAAATTTATTCTTTTTATGGAAATTAAAATGAACCATGGATTGATTTATTTTATTTTATAAAATCAATTATGAATTGATTTTTCCATGATAAGAAAAATTTATAAGATAAATTTCTTGTAAAATTTATTTCATAATAAAAGGGAAGACATGGTTGTTTTTATTATAAATTAAGTTATAATAAAAACTTGGCATAACGGAATAATTCATAAGAACTTTATAAGATAAATTTCTTGTAAAATTTATTCCATAATAAAAGGGAGACATGGTTGTTTTTATTATAAATTAAGTTATAATAAAAACTTGGCTTAACGGAATAATTCATAAAAAAATTTATAAGATAAATTTCTTATGAAAAATTTATTCCGTTAAAAAGGAGACTTGACGATAAAGAGACTACTATATAAATGTGCAAAGGCAAGGCTTGGAAATTAATTCAAGTGATCAAGGATTCTTGCCTAGTCTCTTTTCCTCTCCTTCTCTCCCTCTCCCTCCTCAAGTGGGCGCCGGCCCTAGAAGGGCTTCTTGTTGCCGTGAGCCACCTCCACCAAGAAGAAGCCGAAGAAGAAGAAGAAGCGGGCGCAACTCCTTCCTTCCTCCCGGATTCCGTTCTTCGTTTGGTGGTTAGCTTTCATCTCTCTCTCTCTTGATATTCTTGTCGTGCCTTTGGAGAATCTAGTAGTTCTTGTCGGCATGAAACACATGGCTTTGCGAAGTCATCCCGAAGAGAACTCGGCGTGGACGCGAATAGAGGCGGAGCTTCCAAGGGACGCTACGGTTGGATCTCGTCCCTTTCTACTAGTTACGCGAGGTATTAAGTAAATTAGTTTACTTTCTGTAAAATTTTAAATGTATGATCATGTCTCCACAACATAAGGTTGCATGCTAGATACGTGGTTAAAATAATTTGAGAAATTATTTATGATAAATCTTCCGCTGCACGTAATTAAATTTTAAAATTACGAACCCGTATCCATGTCAACATGCACCCGGTCCCAACACTTTCTCTTTTGGGCTTGTGTTAGAGATCTCGTGTAGCTCCATCTCACAAAACAAATCCTCTAACTTAAGAATCGAAAGGTCCTTGGAGACCTTGTAGGCATCCACCATGGATGACCACAAGGCACTCCTAGGAAAAGCTTTAAGAGCATACCTTATAAGGTCTCGGTTCTCGACCTTTTCATTGATGGAATGCAAGCCGTTGATGATTTCCTTGAACCTTCCATGGAGTTCACTTACCTTTTCATTTTCTTCCATGAAAAGGTCTTGAAGTTGGCTGAGAAGGAGGTCCTTCTTGGCTGTCCGGGTTTCATGCGTTCCTTCATGGAGCTCAAGAAGTTTGTTCCATAGATCTTTGGCAGAGGTGAAGGGACCAATCTTGATCAATTGTTCTTTGGCCATCCCACATTGTAAGGTGACCACAGTTTTGGCATTTGCTTCTCCCTTCCGGATTTGCTCAGCCGACCACTTGGAAAACTCAAGCTCCTTTCCTTTATTATCCTTTGGAAGGGAAAACCCCTCCTTGACAGCGAACCACAAGCTCATGTTTGTCTTCAAATAAAACTCTATTCTTGACCTCCAATATGAAAAATCAGTTTCGTCGAGGAATGGAGGTCGGTTTATGCTCAACCCTTCTCTTCCAGCCATCTTGTATACTCTCGGATGTTAAGCCGCTTGTATAGAGCCCCAAGCTCTGATTCCACTTGTTGGAACTTGGATGGCTAGAGAGGGGGGTGAATATAGCCAGATACAAATCCTTGCTTTCTTTTAAGTTTCTGCACTTAAGAGTTAGGCAGCGGAAGACAATTGCAGAAACAGAAACAACAAATAACAAACCAAAACAAAGGAAAGCAAACCGACGCTAACACCACGATGTACAAGGTTCGGGGATAACTTGCCCCTACTCCTTAGCGTGCCCGTGAGGTGGGCGATCCCTTGATTGTCGGCAGATCAAGCCCCAGGTGAACTCTGGATAGTAATAGCCTCTTTCTCGGTGGAGAAACCTCTCCACAGATCTCATGGATGATTAAACTTCATTACAGGAGGTCACACAAGAAGGAACGCTCACAAGAAATTCTCAAGCAAGAACACTCAAGCACAAAGCAGCAGAGAGCACAAGCACAACCCAGCCAAAACTTCTCAAGTTTCCTGTCTGTTCACCCTTGTCCCGCTCCTCTGCTTCCAGCTTTGCCTTAAGCTTCCGCTCTCATCACCATGCTCTCCATCAGCATCCACTGAGCCACAGCCTGGCCACCTGACTCTCTGAGCATTCAGTCCACGGAAGACCCTCTCCAGCTAAGCCTCCGTCAGTTGCCAACCGCACGCCAGAAGCCGTTGAGACCTGTGAAGAGAAAACATCCAAACCTGACGTGAAGAAAGTCTCCAGTTTACCCTCCACCTTTGTTTGGGTCATCTTCCATTACCTGCAAGCTCATCAGACACTTAGCAAAGCATATCACAAGGAAATCACAATGTATTAGAGAAAGTGCAGAGAAAACAGACGCGATCAGAGCGTCTGACATCGATTTCAAATTAAAGTTCAGCTTCTGATCGGTCACCGGACCGATCAGAGAGGACCCTGATCGGTCACCAGACCGATCAGGTATAGTCCTGACCGATCAGGCTCCAGCCTGATCGGTCCACAGTGAGAAATTGGAAATCGCGAGTTTGTGGGATCGGTCACCCTGACCGGTCACCAGACCGATCCAGAAATCTTCTTGCCACAATCCCATAGGAAATACACGGCTGATCGGTCAGCAGACCGATCAGGGCACNATCTACTGAATGTCCGCCATACAGTTCACAGCATAAGAGAATTTGTGATGGGATCACAACTAGTGATTATCTCTAAATGTGCAAATGTGAAGTGTTGGAAATATCCCTAGTCGATGAATTGATAAATACGGACATTATCAGTTCTGTTGAGACTAGCATGGGTTATTCTCTATTCAGCTGATTCTCACTGGCTGGTGACATTGGGATGTCCGGAGATAAACATGGATGCTAGTTAAGGGAACTAGTTCATTGGAGTGACTAGCTGTAAGACTTCATATGGGAATCTACATGTAGATATGTCAATGAAGATCTTACTGCGGCTTAAGTGCGATGTTCCTTTGACTTGCGGTGTTCAAGTCATCTTGGTCATAGAGACTTATACTTTGACATCTTAAGCAAGCATCTCCAAGGAGGTGTGGACCCAGGATGATCGGGTATAAGCCGAAGTGCCCGAAGATGTTTGAACAGCCTACAAAGGATTCACCACTCCTTGCGAGGAGATGTATACACAGGCCTATTGTCGGATTGTTACTCAAAGCCTCTGGCCAGAGCATATCATGTTTAGAGTGAGAGTCTCTAAAATACATGAGAGTAATTAGAAATCCAAAGGACGAGTAAGACATTACTTGGGCTAGGTGTGACGTAGTCAGCCTAGTGGGGACTGACACCATTGACCGTGTCCTGAACCAAGTCGGTATAAGGTGGTGAAGGGAATGGGGCACGATTCATTAGAGCTGCTGTAGGGTTTCAGAATAATTTCTTCTGAGGTCAAACCGTTGATCTTTCGATTAATTAAGGATCATGATGTACTACTAGGTGCCACTCATGATCGTTCTATAATTAGTTAATTATAGACGGCCAATATAAATCGAAAGCCTATTTAGTCACACACACTACGAGTAATCCGAGGGATTTAAAATGAGTTGAAAATTGGATTTTCCGATCAAGAGAAATAAGTCGAATCTGAGTTAGTCAGAGGCGCAATGGAAGCTAAAAATGGCTAAGTCTTTTGAAGGCTTTTTGGGCGAATTAAATGAGTTTAATTCTCGGCGGTTCGAGTTAGTTTGGCCGGCCAAAGAGGGTGCCAAAACCCCCTTTGGTGGCCGGCCACAATAAGAGGAGAAAAACCAATTAATTTTGGTTTAATTAATAAGATAAATCCAGCGCGATTTATTTTATAAATTATGGATAAATAAATTTGTATAAAGAAATTTATATAAATAAATTTATAGAAATTTATTCTTTTATGGAAGATTAAAATAATCCATGAATTGGTTTATTTTAATTTTATAAAATCAATTATGAATTGATTTTTCCATAATAAGAAAGTTTATAAATTTCTTATAAAATTTATTCTATAATTTAAAGAGAAGAAGAATTTGTTTTATTATAAATTAGTTATAATAAAACTTGGTTTAAACGGAATAATTCATAAGAATTTATAGGATAAATTTCTTATGATAATTAATTAGTTTTATTATAAAGTTAGTTATAATAAAATTCATAAGAGAATTTATAGGATAAATCTCTTATGATAACTAATTTGTTTTATTATAAATTAGTTATAATAAGACTAGGCTTAAACGGAATAAGCAATAAGAAAATTTATAAGATAAATTTCTTATAACTAATTCCATTAATTCCGTTAATTCGGTTTATAGAGAGACTTAGCAAAGGAGTTGCTACTATATAAAGGAACCAAAGGCTAGCCCTTAATTCCAATCAAGAGATTAATTACTCTCTCACTCTCTCTTATTCTCTTCTCCCTCTCCTTTCCCTTAGGGCCGGCGCCCTTCTTGGAGAATTGGGGCCGGCTCCCACCTTCCTTGCTAGGGCCGGTGCACCCCATCAACACCAAGCAAGGTTGCCGTGAGCTTCAAGAAGAAGGAGAAACGAAACAAGAAGAAGAAGAAGCGGATAGCGACTCCTCTCTTCCAGGAATTCGATTCCGTTTTCTTGGTGGTTAGTTTCCCTTTCCTCTCTTGATCTTTCTTGTTGTGCCTATAGAGAATCTAGTAGTTCTCGTCGGCACAAAACTCGTGACTTTGCGAAGTTATCCCGAAGAGAACTCGGCGTGGACGCGAATAGAGGCGGAGCTTCCAAGGGACGCTACGGTTGGATCTCGTCCGTTACTTCGAGTTACGAGTGGTATAAAAGTAAATTAGTTTACTTTTCCGCAAACTTTTATTTTATGATTATGTCGATACACTATAAGGTTGCATGCTAGATACGAAGTTAAAATAATTTAGGAAATTATTTTATGCAAATTCTTCCGTTGCACGTAAAAATTTAAAATTTTACGAACTCGTATTCTCGTCGACATGCACCCGGTCCCAACAACACTAACATAATAATTTATTATATTTATACAGCCTTAGCTGTCTTGGTTCTGACTTTGGTCTCCAAAATGGAGCCCTAGGTCAAACCGACGCCTACTGTTACCTCGACGGGGAACGCGTCCTCACCTACTCCTCTCGGGAGAAATTACCTGATGCCAACCGTTCCTTTGGTTGGACTTTTGCCTGACGGTCCTTTGTCAGGTCTTGGATGCCGAGCTGCCCTTCGCTCGGTGCCTAGCATTCCTTCGCTAGGTCTTCACTCCCAGACTGTCCTTCGCCTGGCGCCAAGCAGCCCTTCGCTAGGGCTTTTAACTCTGGCATTCCTTCGCCAGTGCCTAGCGGTCCTTTGCTAGGGCTTTCACTGCACACTTGATTAACTTGTTAGAAAACAAGAAAGACTTAACTTTTGACCTATGTTGTCATTATCAAAACACAGGTTTGATTTGGGTGCCTTCTGCACCAACAATCTCCCCCTTTTTGATTTATGGCAACCCTAGTTCAAAAAGTTAAGTTAAGCAAGACATGAAAAGGTTTTAACTTTTTTCCCTCCCCCTGGGAGGAATCTCCCCCTAGATTTTTCAAGAACTCGTGGGAAAAAAAACTTTACTTGTACTTTGAAAACTTAAGTTTTAGGTTCTTAGAAGTAACTTAAGTTAAAAATACATAGTAGAGTTTTTAAAGCATAATTAGAGTACTTTAAAAAAAAAATTTAAAGTCTTAAGTAAGTACTCAAAATGTTAGCTTAAGTACTTAGTAGGTTTTGAAACACTTTAGTATATCTGGAAAAACTTAAGTATAAGGTATATTCGGAAAACTAAAGTGCATTTGGAAAACTTTAAGTACTTAACAATTTTGACAAACTTAAGCTTTACAGTACTTATAAGAATTTTGACAAGCTTAAGTAAGAAACTTTTGAAGGGCTAGAGTACTTAGTAAAATTTTTAAAAAAAATTTAAAGCTAAAGTACTTAGCAAAATTTTGAAAGTTTGGAAACAAATTTTGAAGCTAGAGTACTTAGCAATATTTTGAAAGTTTGGAAACAGATTTTGAAGCTAGAGTACTTAGCAAAATTGACAGTTTGAAAACAAATCTTAGCAACATTTTGAAAGCTTTAATAATGAAACTTTTTGAATAAAGGAAAAATTTAGAAAAAGTAATTTTCACTTTCCTATCTTTATCTCTCCCCCTTTGCCATATATCAAAACAGATAAATATAGCATTAAAAATGAATAAGAATTTGCTGTACTGAACCAATTCATAATTAGATTTACACTAGATCAATCAATCAATTAATTACACTAAATCAATCAATTATCTCTGTAGGGACCTGTCTAACCCAATTAGCTACTCACTAACTGTTATAAAGAGTAGTTTTTGCTAGGGTTAGTCAAGTTAAGTGTTTCTGTTCAAGTTAGATTTTCTAAGCTTGACACTTAACTTGATTGCTATGTATATTGTATTTAGTGCCCCAATTACTGCAGATGCACTGACTTAAAGCATCTTGAATTAAGGCAAAGACCTAAGCATCTCAACCCTTTCTAGGTTGTCAATCAAAAGTACCCTAAGGTGCTTGTGAGATGCTGGCTTCTAAGTCTATATGTGCATGTAGTTCTAGGGTTAGAGCCTAGGCTAAGTCCATTTTCGAAAAACCCCTAATTTTAAAGCCCTAATCAATTATTGTTTTGCAATAAAACTAAGTAAAAAAAAGTGAAAACTGATTTTGAAATCAAGTAAAGTAGTTTTTCAAAATCTATTTTTAGAAAACTGATTTTTGAAATCAAGTAGAGCAAAAAAAATTGAGATACTCTATTCTACAAAGCACAATCCTAACTACCTTCTTAGTGAGTTGAAATCAGACTCAGGTAAGGGCTTTGTGAATATATCAGCTAGGTTAGATTTAGAGTCAATATACTTGAGTACTATTTCACCCCTGGTTACATGGTCTCTTACAAAATGATGTTTGACTTCTATATGTTTGGTTCTGGAATGTTGGATTGGGTTCTTAGTTAAATTAATTGAACTTATATTGTCAATAAACACTTGAGTTTGGGTGTAGTTGAGCTGGAAGTCCTTAAGTGTGTGCATCATCCATAAGAGTTGAGCCACACACTCTCCTAATGCCACATACTCAGCTTCAGTTGTGGATAGAGCTACACAGTGTTGTTTTCTGCTGCACCAACTAACTAGACTCTGACCTAACAGTTGGCAGCTTCTACTTGTGCTCTTTCTATCTAACTTACAGCCAGCATAGTCAGAATCTGAGTATCCGGTTAAAGCAAAAGTTGAGGTTCTAGGATACCAAATCCCTACATTTAGGGTGCCCTTTACATATCTCAGTATTCTTTTTAGGGCTACTAAGTGTGTTTCCTTAGCACAGGTTTCGTATCTAGCACACATCCCTACAGCAAAGAGAATATCAGGTCTACTGGCTGTAAGGTACAGTAGGCTGCCTATCATACTCCTATAGAGTTTAAGGTCTACTGGTTTGCCATCAGGGTCACTATCTATTTTAATATTAGTGGCCATCGGGGTACTTATGCTTTTAGAGTTATCCATTTTAAATTTCTTTATTAATTCTTTAGCATATTTAAATTGATGAACATAGTTACCATCCCTAGTTTGTTTGATTTGTAGTCCTAGGAAAAATGTAAGCTCACCAACTAAGCTCATTTCAAATTCATCTTGTAATGCCCGCTTTTTTTTTTTAAAGCGGCGTTACGTTAACATACCTAGGGCATGTAGACATAACAATGCAGCGGAAACCTTTAACTTACTCCTACATGCACTTACTACCATTTCTAGCATCATAACATAGGAACTTAGCATAGCAACTTTATACTTAGCATCATATCATACTTAGCATCATGTCATTCGTAGCATCATGTCATACTTAGCATCATGTCATAGAGTCATACTCAAGCACATAATAATAAAGGTAAAGTTCTATCATAAAACGAGCAACCATATCGCTCATTGGCCAAGTCACTATCACACACATTCTTTGATGCCCTCCTACTGCTCCCTTACTGTCCCTTTGCATGATCTGCGGTATAAGAAAACAAGACTATAAGCACACAGGCTTAATAAGACTCTTTCCTACTCACTAAAACCATTCATCATTCAATCATGAGCATATATGACATTAGCATACTTAGTGCTTTACTTAGAACATAAGCCTTTTCATCACTTAGCACACCTTCGTCATGACATAAGCATAACTTCATCACATTCATAGCATGGCATAAACATATCCATAAGAACATTCATGGCATGACACGATACTTGGCATAGACATAAACATCGTAAACATTCATAGCATGGCATAGTGCTTGGCGTAACATAGACATAATACACATAATCTCATAAACATTCTTAGCATGGCATGAACCTAAATAAAATCATGGCGTCCTAACTCAGCTTAACATAATTAAATCATGGCATCATGAATTATTATGGACATAATTAAAATCATGGCATTCTAACTTAGCATAAATATAATTAAATCATGGCATTCTAAACTAGCATGAACATAAATAAATCATGGCATTCTAACTTAACATAAACCTAGTTAAATCATGGCATCCTAAACTAGCATGTACATAAATAAATCATGACATTCTAGACTAGCATGAACACAATCAAATCATGGCATCATATATTAACACAAAACATAAACAAAATTATTTGCATAAACATACCTTGCATAAACTTACTTTGCATAATATTCTTATCATAAATATAATGCATAACATGGATGAATGCATGTGGCAATTGCATATATATATATATATATATATATATATATAGATGCTTAATCTTTAAAAACATGCTTTTAAAATATCATAACATTCATTGGGCCCTGGCTTGTACCACATTCATTCATCATATGTACGCATCCCTAAGTAAATACGAGGTAGCTAATCTCGACTTACTAGGGTAAGGACAGCTTCATCGATAGTCCCGAACCGTAAGGACAGCATCATCGGTAGTCCCGAACCGTGGACAACATCATCGGTAGTCCAGAACCGTGGACCTTACTTAGGTCCGGTACAAGCCCATAAAATAAAATATAATGCTTTCACATGCTTTCCATTCATCATCATTCATTCATCATACTTGTCATTCATCATCATTCATTCATCATACTTGTCATTCATCATCATTCATTCATCATACTTAACATCATCGTTATGCCCTAAAGGCATGTACTTTAACCTCATTCATAAGACATGGCATACTTACATCTTATTCATAAAACATGGCATATCCTTCATAAACATGGCATATCATTCATAAACATGACATATCATTCATAAACATCTATGACTTAACATATAATTCATGACATACAAACTAAGGGTTTAGTTAACATAGAACTTCTTCCATCATACTAAGCATCTTTGGGGATTTAACCCAACCCTAGCCCTAGGTTATGTCCTTGGCCGAAAGTCCCCAAGGAACCCTAGGTCCATAAAACTTCATATAACCTCCCAACTAACATCCCATACATACATACTAGGCCATAGGGAACATTTAATCCCATACTTAAGGCCAACCCTAATCCTTTAACCCTAAACTTGCTCTTGGCTGAAACTTCAAGGCCATGGGGGTATGGAAAAATTCCATTAAAAACCCCAAATCAATTGCTTAAACATCAACCATACCTTACCATAGGGCCATTGGGGCCCTTACTTGAAATAAGTCCTAACTTCCCACCCTATTAGGGTACTTGGCCGAAACCTATAGGGTCTCAAATCTATGTGAATCATTCACATAATCACCCTCCATCTCTCTTATATCATGTTAATACATCAAACACATGCTTGGGGTTTTAGACCCAACTCCACCCATGAGGTCTTGTTGTTGGCCGAAACCCTAGGGTATCCTAGGGTGCCCCAAAAATTACCAAAAATTATATTTAATCCCTAAACCTCATAAGAGAACATTATACAACATTATCAAGATTTATATCATCATTTTTGAACCCTAAACCATGGTGGCCGAAACCCATAGGGTCTCTAGGGTGTTGATTTGTTTCTTTCATGTTGGCCGAAACCCTAGGGTGTCCTAGGGTACTCCAAAAATTCCCAAAAATTATACTTAACCTCTAAACATCATAAGGAACATTAAATAATATTATAAAGATTTTTTTCATAATTATAGACTTTAAAATCATAGTGGCCGAAACCCTCCATCCTAGGGTTCTTGGTTTTGCTTCTTTCATGTTGGCCGAAACCCTAGGGTGTCCTAGGTACTCTAAAAATTCCCAAAAATTGTACTTAACCTCTACACATCATAAGGGAACATTAAATAACATTATCATGATTTTTAGCATAATTATAGACCTGTAAATCATGGTGGACAAAACCCTTAAACTTAGGGTTCTTAGTTTTGTTTCTTTCATGTTGGTCGAAACCCTAGGGTGTCCTAGGTTACTCTAAAAATTTCAAAAAATTGTACTTAACCTCTACACATCATAAGGGAATATTAAATAACATTATCATGATTTTTAACATAATTATAGACCTATAAAACATGGTGGCCGAAACCCTTAAGCATGAGGGTCTTGGTTTTCTTTCCTTTCAACATCAAATTCGAAAACTAACCAATATATCATGCTAAAAATCATGGAAATCATAGGGAACTATTATACCACAGGTGAGGGAGTCTTACCTTGGGGTTTCTTGATTTTTAGACCTTAGATGGGAAGAAGAAGGAAGACTTGTTGTCTCTTGATCACCCCTAGCCTTGGAACCTTAGGAAACCTTTAGATCTTGGTGGTAAGACCTTCTTGTGGAGTTTTCCCAAGGGAAAATCTCCCTTGTAGATTTCGTCTAGGATGAGAAAGAAGGAGGAAGAGAATGCAATTGATGGAGAGAAGAGAATAACTCCCAAAACCCCCCTCTTTATAACCCATTAAGGTGGTGAATGAAGAGTCTCTCCATGACTCTTCATCTTCTTCTTAATCTCAACTTATATCCACTTCATTTCCTCATAGAAATCCCTTGCTAGGTGAGTTGGTTAAGGCTTACATGGTTGTACAAGAGGTCCAAGGTTCAATCCTTGGCTCATGCACCTTTATTTTTATTTTATTTTTATTTCATTTATTTTATTATTTTTATTTCTTAAATTCCAAAAATACCCCTAAAATCACCCATAATTATGCCAATATTCCTAAATAAAATTATTTTATATTTATATTAATTTTACCTAATTTATATTAATTTTACCTAATTAATACCCATTTTTGGAGCCCATTTAAAGCTCATTAGTACCTAGTTTTTCTCAATTTAAATGAGAATACATGGATTTCTAGGCCCAATTTTACATAATTATTTCTGGGCCCCTCGGAAAATTATCTAGACATGCTCAATATTTTAAGAAAAGATTAAGAGAATTTTCCGGGTCGTTACACATCTTCCATTATCTTGACAAATTCTTTTAGAAAGTTGGTGTTGGTGGATCCAAAGATTATGTCATCTACATAAATTTGGGTAATAAATATATCTTTTCCTAGCGTTTTAATAAATAATGTTGAGTCAATTTGGCCTTGTTTAAATTCATTAGAAGTTAAATAGGTTGATAATCGTTCATACCAGGCCCTAGGTGCTTGTTTTAGCCCATATAATGCATTAGTTAGTTTGTAAACATGGTTAGGTTTATCTAAGTCCTCAAATCCTGGGGGTTGTCCTACATAAACCTCTTCTTTAATGAATCCATTTAAAAAAGCTGACTTTACATCCATTTGATATAATTTAAATTGTTTATGGGATGCAAAGGCTAACAACATTCTAATGGACTCAAGTCTAGCTACTGGGGCATAGGTTTCATCGTAGTCTAATCCCTCTACTTGGCTGAAACCCTTTGCTACTAAGCGGGCTTTATTTCTGACTATATCTCCTTGATCATTTAGTTTATTCCTAAAGACCCACTTAGTATCTATGATGGATTTGCCTTCAGGTTTAGGCACTAGTTCCCAGACTTGGTTCCTTTCAAATTGGGCTAATTCTTCTTGCATAGCTATGATCCAGTCAGGGTCAGGTAGGGCTTCATCTATACTTTTGGGTTCAATTTTTGATATCATAGCTATTTGACTAAGGTTTCTATAGGAGGATCTAGTCCTGACTCCTAGAGTTGGATCACCCACAATTTGATCAGTTGGGTGACTGAGTCTGGGTTTCTTGGTTTTTCTAGAGCTTGGTTCAGCCTCAGGTCCGGCTGGTCAGTTTGGTTCACTATTTGATTCGACTCTTTGGGCTGGTTCATTTGTTGGTTGGATACTTGATTCAGTTGTCTCATTAATTGGTTCAATGGTAGTTCATTTAAGGATTCAATTAATGGTTTAATAATTTGTTCATTATTTTCTTGGTCAGAGTTTGATGAAATTCGGTCTGGATTATTAGATGTTGAATTGATTTCTTCATCGAAAATTAAGTTTGTTGTTTCTTCAATTTTCTTAGTTTGTTTGTTGTAAGCTCTATAGGCTCTACTTGTGGTTGAATATCCTAGGAAAATACCTGGGTTTGACTTGGATTGAAATTTTCCTAAATAGTCTTTGGTGTTTAGGATATGGACTTTGCACCCAAAGACCCTTAGGTAATGTAGGTTTGGGAGTCTATGGTAGTATAGTTCATAGGGGGTTTTGTTGTGTCGTTTGTTAATCAAAACCCTATTTTGGATATAACAGGCTGTACTAGTTGCTTCTGCCCAAAATTGATTTGCTAGTTTAAATTCGTTGAGCATGGCCCTAGCGGCTTCTTGTAATGTTCTATTCCTTCGCTCGACTATCCCATTTTGTTGGGGGGTTCTAGGACATGAAAATTCATGTAAATACCCATTTACCTTACAGAGTTCCTCAAACCGTTGATTCTCAAACTCTCCCCCGTGATCACTCCTAAGTCTTTTTATTTTAGTGTCGTTTTGATTTTCAGTTAGTTTACAGAATTCAATAAATAGGTTTAGGGTTTCATCTTTGGTTTTAAGAAACCTAACCCAGGTAAACCTAGAGTAATCATCAACTATTACTAAGCAGTATCGATTCCCGCTTAGTGACTTGGCTCCATGTGAATCAAATAGGTCAAGGTGCAGGAGCTCAAGTGTGGTTTGAGTTAAATCAGACTGGATTAGTTTGTGATTGGATTTGGTTTGTTTACCTTGATTACAGGATTCACATATCAGGTTTTCATTATTTTTGATTTTAGGGATACCTTTGATTAAGTCAAGTTGGGTAATTTTTGAGATAGTTCTCAAATTGGTATGACCTAATCTCCTATGCCAGAGGTTTGTTTGTTCTAATTGTGTTAACATACATTTGTGTATAAGGGGAAGATTTATAGTGTATACATTATTTTTCCTAGTGCCCTTAAGTATGATTTCTGAGTCTTGTTCATTTCTAATCAGGCAGTTTGAATTGTTGAAAGTAACTAAATAACCAGAATCACATAACTGACTTATGCTAAGCAAGTTAAAATTAAAGTTTTCAACTAATAGAACTTTCTTAATAATGAAATCAGATTTAAGCTCAATATTACCTGACCCAATTATCTTGAGTGTAGCATTATTGCCAAATGCCACTGAGCCTAGGTTTTTGAGTTTGAGCTTGGTGAACTTCAATTTATCTCCAGTCATGTGTCTGGAGAAACCGCTATCCAACATCCATTGGTCCAAATCTTTATGTTCCTATGCATAAAGAATTTTCTTGATTTGGATCCAATTAGAATCAGGAATAGCTTAAATTGAGATTCACTGCCTAGTCTATCTCACCCAAATCTAGGGTTTTCAATCACGTTAACCTTATAGGTTTTGTGAGACATGTTTTGATAGTTAAAATTATTTTGAAAATATTGATTAATTTTGAAGACAATTAAATTTTGAAGACTTAATTAATTAATTTTGAAATTTTTGAAAAGATGTTTAAATCTACACTTAGCTGAAATTTTGTGTTAGATTCGAATTTGACAAAAATTAATTTGAATTTGAATTTCTAAAATTGGCTTCCAGGTCTTGGCGAGGCACTAGGCCTTCTTTGGCCGAAGCCTTATGGGATCATTCACCCTTTCCTTGACAAAGCCTTTTAAAGAAATTTCATTTTAAAAAATTATTCTTTGAAAATTTTCTGGTCTAACTAGTTTGGATTTTGGATCGGTAGCTTCGGCTGGTTTCGCCAGTCTAAAGAGACCAAGTAAACTTGATCTTATTAGAATTGGTTTCCCCAACGTACTATCATCTCACCTCCACCCAATACTATATTTTCAAGTTTCAGTTAAGTTTGTTTGGTCCTTAAACTAGCCTAAGTCTAAGCATGGTAATTTGCAGAAATTAAATAAACAGGCAAACAATCAAGCAATTTAAATCAATAATAACAAGTTTATCTAATAATGAAAATAGTTTTCAGTTTGGCTCCCCCTGGACTAAAGCCACGGTGATGGTTGGGCAAGATGTGAATCTTGTCCTTGGGGATCCAATACTGATTTGATCCAGTTGGTTTGTTCAGGTATAGTTTAGGTACCCATGCCTGAATTTTACCTCTGGACTGATTCAGTACAGCAAGGTATGATCTTTGCCGAGATTTGGTTCTATAGCCCAATCCGGATCGATTTAGAACTGATTTCTATTTTCCAAGGATCATGTCAAGACCCTTGGAACCAGATGTAAATCGTTCTAATGCTGATCTAAGATCCTTAACCTGAGTTTTCAGGGAGGAGTTTTCCTTTTCAAGTTTTTCAACTTGAGTAGGAGTTCCTTCCTAAACCTTATCGGTTAAGGGTTTAGAGTCAGCTCCCTCTTTCAAGAGTTTTACTTCCTGTCGGAGGGATTCGACTCGGAGTTTGGCTTTGGCCAAATCTCGAGAAAGAAATGAAATTAACTCACTTAATTGCAATATATTAAAACCAGTTACCTTAATTTCTCCGTCTTTTGTGAAGGTCAGCTCGCCGTCTTCTTGTCCTGACTCAGTCTCGACTTTATCTGAGGCGGTCAGGGCTAGGAGGTTGGACTGGGGTGCTTCTTCTTCTTCTTCTGAGGAAGACTCGTCCCAGGTTGCTTGCAGTGCCTTCTTTCTTCTTGTCTTTTTAGTCTCCTTTAGGTTAGGGCACTCTGACTTGTAGTGGCCCTTTTTCTTGCACTCGTAGCAGGTTACATTGGGCTTGATTGCGGATTCAGCTGGTTCGTCCTTTCTTCGACTGGTTTTCTGTTTGTTGGTTCGGTTCTTTAGTTCCTTGTAGTAGCTTCGGGCTAGCCGGACCAGCTTAGTTTGATCTCCTTCTTCTTCTTCTGAATCAGAGTCTGAGTTAGACTGAGGTTCAGGTTCGGGCTTCTTCTTCGTTGTCCTTAGAGTTTTGCCTGCAAGAAAAGCAACACCTCTCTCGACCACATTGGTGTTAGTTTGTTCGTGCAGTTCAAGTTCGGAAAACAATTCATCTAATTTTATTTTAGAAAGATCCCTAGAGACCTTGTATGCATCTACCATAGATGCCCACAAGGTGTTTCTAGGGAAGGCGTTTAGAGCATACCTTATTAGGTCACGGTTTTCAACCTTGTGACCTATTGTGTGAAGATCGTTCATTACCTCTTGGATTCGTACATGGAGCTGGGCTGCTGTTTCGTTTTCGGCCATCTTGATGGTGTAGAGTTTGTTTAGTAGCAGATCCCTCTTACTGATCTGAGTATCTGAAGTCCCTTCGTGCAGCTCGATCAGTTTTGTCCACAGCTCCTTTGCACTGTTGAAGGGGCCCACGCGGTTCAGCTCTTCCTTTGTCAGCCCGGATTGTAGGGTTTGTGTTGCTTTTGCGTCGGCTTCTATCTTACGTTTAAGGGAGTTGTCCCATTCGGAGTAGCTTTGTGGTTGTCCTTCGGTGTTTTTGGGGATCTCCAGACCGGACTGGATGATTATCCACATATCCACCTGAGTTTTCAGGTGGACCTCCATACGACTTTTCCAGTAAGAAAAGTCTTCTCCACTGAAAAGTGGAGGTCTGGCAGTGCTGAATCCCTCTTGCAAGGCCATTGGATCTATAAAAAAAACTAACAAAAAAAAACAAATTTTCCAAGACTAGGTCTTGGATTAGTAGTGCTGGATTAGGAAATAAAATATCGAGGGGTGTTGCACCAACCTCGATTAACAAAAAAAATCGAACAAAAAAAAATATTAAAAAAAATTCAAAAATCCGAAAAGAAATTTTTAAACTGGTGGTTGCACCAAGTTTGAATAACCCCGCTCTGATACCACTTGTTAGATCGAGAAAGCCGATAGAGGGGGGGGGGGGTGAATATCGGAAATCGTTCGGACTTTCGTAAAGAGCACGTACGCAGCGGAAATAAAATAAAACAATACACAGACACAGTCGGTTTACTTGGTTCGGAGCCTGTGTCGACTCCTACTCCAAGGCCCACGGTCATTGACCGTTTACTTTGGGCAATTCTATATTCGCGCAAAATAGTTTACAATAATTGATTACAAATAAGTGCAAAAATAATAATATTAAAATTTTGATCTTCGTTACCGACGTCCGGAGTGGATTGGCTTGTTCGGGGCAGCGGGACGTCGTCGGCTCGAGTTGGAGTGTTTCCGGAGCAAGGCACGAGCGTAGAAGATCGTTGGAGCGTTGAGAGAATAGATGTGATGAAGCCTTGGTCGAGGGGTCCTTATATAGGGCCAGGGGGCGCCCGGGACGTCAGGGGCGCCCCCCACGTGGCCTTCGATCCGCCAGAGTCTCGGTCTCGTTTGATCCTCTGGATCCGCTTTGACCGGGGCGCCCGGAGCGCTCGGGGCGCCCGCATTGATCAGGTCAAAGTCTTATCGCCTTGGCTTCGAGGGGTTCGGGTTCGATGTATGCGCATGGGGGCGCCCGAAGAGCAGGGGGCGCCCGGGAGCACGGGGGCGCCCGAAGAGCAGGGGGCGCCCGGGAGCACGGGGGCGCCCGGCCCAGTATGTATTCGAACCACTATTTTCTTTACTTGTTTTGTATGGCCCTTGGGGGCGCCCGGGTCGCTCCGGGCGCCCTACTCAGCAACTGCCTCTTTCCTTTGAGGCTTTCTGAGCTGCAGACACACGTTCCTTCAGTCCTGCATCCAGGGTTAGTCCAAAACACACTAACATAATAATTTATTATATTTATACAGCCTTAGCTGTCTTGGTTCTGACTTTGGTCTCCAAAATGGAGCCCTAGGTCGAACCGACGCCTACTGTTCCCTCGACGGGGAACGCGTCCTCACCTACTCCTCTTGGGAGAAATTACCTGATGCCAACCGTTCCTTTGGTTGGACTTTTGCCTGTCAGTCCTTTGTCAGGTCTTGGATGCCGAGCTGCCCTTCGCTCGGTGCCTAGCATTCCTTCGCTAGGTCTTCACTCCCAGACTATCCTTTGCCTGGCGCCAAGAAGTCCTTCGCTAGGGCTTTTAACTCTGGCATTCCTTCTCCAGTGCCTAGCGGTCCATTGCTAGGGCTTTCACTGCACACTTGATTAACTTATTAGAAAACAAGAAAGACTTAACTTTTGACCTATGTTGTCATTATGAAAACACAGGTTTGATTTGGGTGCCTTCTGCACCAACAGCTAGGATTTTCCACACCATGCCTAATCCCCGATCAGGACTTAATCATAACCATAATCATCAACCTAAACTAAAATCCGTGTCAACACCAAAATAACAATCAGGGTCAGACTGCATCAACACCCATTTCAGGCCCAACGTGCCCAATATTAAAGGTCTTTTCTCGGTTCTTCATTATTGGATTTTAACTCCTCGGAGATGTCCAAATAAACAATGAATAGCAAATTTGAACTCCTTGTAACCTCGAAATCCACAGGAACAGAAATTTTTACAATTGAAGCTCTCTAGGTCAATCAGTGGGTTTTGACCAAAACCCACTGATTGACCTAGAGATCTCCGATTGTAAAAATTTCAGTTCCCGTGGATTTCTGAGGTTACAAGGAGTTCAAATTTGCTATCCATTGTTTATTTATACTTCTCCGAGGTGTTAAAATATAATAATGAAGAACCGAGAAAAGACCTTTAATATTGGGCACGTTGGGCCTGAAATGGGCACATTGAGCCTAAAATGGTTCCATTTCAGGCCCAACATGGCCTGAAATGGAACCTTTTCAGGCCCAACATGGCCTGAAATGGAACCTTTTCAGGCCCAATGACCCTTAAAGGCCACTGATTGACCTAGAGAGGTCTGATTGAAAAAATTTCACTTTTCGTGGATTTCTGAGGTTACAAGGAGTTCAAATTTGCTATCCATTGTTTATTTGGACTTCTCCGAGGTGTTAAAATGTAATAACAAAGAATCGAGAAAAGACCCTTAATATTGTGCACATTGGGCCTGAAACGGAAACATTTCAGCCCCACGTTGGGCCTGAAATGGAATCATTTCAGGCCCAACTTGGGTCTGATATGTTCTTTTAGTTTTAATTTAATAAAAACATTTTAATTAATTTAAATATTTTTTTGATTTCAGAAAGGTTCCATAATATAAAAATTAAAATATAAAGGAACATCTCTTTATGGTCCATCTCGGAATTCGTTACTGAGAATGCGAAAGAGAAAGAGAAAGAGAAAGAGAAATGCATGCAGTACTTGACGGTAGGGGTATAAGAGGATGTTTACTAAAATATGTGTGCCCTTAGGTAACAATGAAACTATGGTACGCCTTTTGGTAAATACCAATTCTTAGGTACGCCCTTTGGTAAAAAGCCACAATTCATTTGTCAATATTATATATGCACGAAGGCGACCAATGCACTTATCTTAATGTGAAACATTGTGCATAACTAAGTATAAGCTATATATTCTGCTGATCTAAAGTTTACAAATCAAGATTCAAGCAACATGATAAAGACTCAAAATTTTACATCGATCGAGATTTTTCATCTTCCTCACGAGTAATTAATTCATTACGTCCAATTCAACATCCGCTAAATGCCATGGAGTAATCACTTCATTGTCAATCAATGCACTGCTCAGTGTACTCAACATCCTCGATGGAACATCGATCTTGTCACAGTGCATTTCACAGAAAGAGATGCTACATAATCAGTGATGCATGGCCTCATTACCCAAATGAACAAACTCATGCACTTCCCCAAAACAAAGAATATATTATTAGGTATGGTTTGGCGGGTTTCCTAAGCGAATACCTGGTCGATCTGAGAGACCTCTCCACATCTACGGATTAAAAATTAATCCGAGTGGAGACCCGTCTCCCATTGAACGTCTCGTGCCGTATCGAACGATTTAAATCACAACTCGACCAATTACCAAAATTGGCCTTGTGATTTGCTAGACTGTTTGACTGAGAAAAGGTGACAAGTTGATCGCCGCCTTTTGTGTTTATGGTCGGGGTCCAGTTAAATAATTATTAACTATGATTCACAATCACAATAATTATATAACAAACATAAAATGTTGAGACTATTGAATAAGGCACAAAATGAACATAAGGAGCCAAAGGAAGAATATACCTTCCATTATCTTACGATCTTCTACCTTATGAACCTCCCCTCTTGGACGTCGTGTGGGCGATGATCTACCAAGACCGGTGGTCACCAAGTCGATCCCTTCTCCTTGCGCCAACCAATTGTAACGACCCGACCCCTTGGCCCCTTGGGCGACCCACTTGGTGCCCTCTTGGGCGGTCGTTACTCACAAGTACATCCCACCCCTGGCCAGTGGATTTTTGCCTTCCTCAGGATTCGAACTCTAGACCTCCAGGCTAAGTACTAAAGTTTATGAATCTTGGTACCAATTGAGTAGCTCACTTGGTACCAGGATTCAGGAACTTTAGTACTTAGCCTGGAGGTCTAGAGTTCGAATCCTGGGGAAGGCAAAAACCCACTGCCAGGGGTGGGAAGACCGTAGGGTCGCCGGCCTAGAGGGTTGCCTGCGGGGACCATAGAGGCGGGACCGCTACACCAATCCCAAACCAAAGGGATGCCGCCGGCCGTTCCTAGGAGATAATCCAAAAAAAACCCACTTAATTCTTTCCTCCACTGCTAGCGTCTAAACAACAAGTATCTTGGAGTTCTTGTGATTTGAGCAACTCCAAGTTGCACAAGCAACTTGTGTTCTGAGCAACTCCAGAACTCCAACTTGCATCAGCAACTTACCGTTTCCTCTCCCAAACGAAGACTCTCGCCATCAATTTTTCTTCCTCTCGACAGCAATTCTTGCTACCTTCGGCAGCAATTCTCGAGGCGGCCGTAGCCGCATCAATTACTGCCGGTCAAGGCAGTTTGCTTCCTTCGGTAGCAATCCCGAGGCAGTCGTAGCCACCTCAATTGTTGCCGACCAAGGTAGCAATTTGCTGCCTTCGGCAACAATCCCAAGGAGGCCTAGCCGCCTCAATTGCTGCCGACCAAGTCAGCTTGCCTTGGGTAGCAATCCCGAGGTGGCCCAGCCGCCTCAATTGCTGCCGACGAAGGTAGCAAACCCGAGGTGACAGTAGCGGCCTCAATTGCTACCGACTGAGGCGGCAATTGCAGCCGTAAAGACACTCTCCAACGTGAGTCGATGCATCGGGAGGGAAGGAAAGAGAAAAGGAGAGGAGGAGAGAAAATCTTAGGGTTTTCTTGTGTCTCCATGGATTCATCCATCGGATCGAATAACCCCTTGGTTCCATGCCACTATGGGGTTTATATAGGGCTACGGTAGGGACCATGAGGAGGAGTTGGATCTTGGCCCGCTAATTGACCCGGTCTATTAATGAGGATTCATTCCACTAAAGGGCCCCTCATTGACTTACCTCACCAACCCCCATATTTACATATTGGCTCCACTTATTATGAGTCATCCATCCAATTTAAATTACTGACAATTTAAATTAGTTAACTTCTGGATCCTTGATTAGTACCACTCTACCTTATCAACGTGCCGGATCAAATCCACCTGCAGGGTTTGGCACGATGAACCTTTTGAGCTCATCAAGGGGGCATCATCATCCTGATTCACCAGGACACAGATTCCGTCAATAATCATCTGTTGGATCGAGAGAAACGATAGAGGGGGGGTGAATATGGTAAATCATTTTCGGATTAAAGATAAGAGCATACGCAGCGGAAAATCAAATCACAATAAAAAATGCAAGTAGTTTTAGTTGGTTCGGAGTCACGGTCGACTCCTACTCCAAGGCCCACGGTCGTTGACTGTTTACTGGGGGCAATTCTATATGTGCGCAAAGAGTTTTACAGAATGATTATAGTTGTAGTATAAAACAAATGAAATGACAACTCTTCGTTACCGACGTCCGGTGTAGAATGTTTCTCGAAGCAGAGGGACGTCGTCGGCGCTTGTATCTCGAGTTGGGAGGTTTCTGGAGTAGAGCGCTTGAGTAGAAGAGCGTATTGGCGTTGGAAGCAGTGAATGAGATGCCTTGGGGATCGGGGGCTTTATATAGTAGGTCTGGGGGTGCCCGGGACGTTGGGGGCGCCCTCCACGTGGCCTTTGATCCGCAATAGTTTCGGTCAGCTTTTTATCCCTCACAAATAGGGATCGAACCTTGACGGGGGTGCTCGGGAAGTAGGGAGTGCCCTGGTTGACCCTTTCAGCGAGCTTCTCAGCTGGATGAAATTTTATCCGCTTCGTTGGCTTAAGCGCGGGGCGCCCTGGGCACTGGGGGTGCCCGGGAACATGGGGCGCCCCGCCCAGTGAGCTACCGAAGCACTTCTTTGCTTCACTTGTTTTGTATTGGCCTTGGGGGCGCCCGGGACTCTGGAGGCGCCCTGCTCAGCTACTTGCCTCTCTCCTTTGGGCATTCTGAGCTGCAGACACACGTTCCTTCGGTCCTGCATCGAGGGTTAGTCCAAAACAATATTAAGCATTATGGTATTAGTTTTATACAGCCTTAGCTGTCTTGGTTCTGACTTTGGGTCTCCAAAATGGAATCCTAGGTCGAACCGACGCCTAATGTTCCCTCGACGGGGAACGCGTCCTCGCCTACTCCTCTCAGGAGAATTTACCTGTTGCCAACCGACTCCTCCGGTTAGACTTTTGCCCAGCAGTCCTTCGCCAGGTGCCCAGCAGTCCTTCGCCAGGTCTTCAATTCCAAGCAGTCCTTCGCCTGGAGCCTAGCTGTCCTTCTCTAGGGCTTGGTTCCAAGCAGTCCTTCGCCTGGTGTCTAGCAGTCCTTCGCTAGGTCTTTGGTTCCTAGTAGCCCTTCGCTAGGTGCCCAGCAGTCCTTCACTAGGTCTTTGATTCCTAGAAGCCCTTCTCTAGGTGCCCAGCAACCCTTCGCTGGGTCTTAGGGTTCCGATGCCTAGCAGTCCTTCGCTAGGTGCCTAGCAGTCCTTCGCTAGGACTTCAATCTACACACTCAGATAGCATGTTAGATAAACATAACACCTTAACTTTTGAACACTTTTCCATTAATCAAAACATAGGTTCGACTTGGGTGTTGTCTGCACCAACAATCTCTCCCTTTTTGATTTATGGCAACCCAATTCAAAAAGTTAAGTTAATTCATACAATTGGTATAACAATTTAATTTCCTCCCCCTAGAAGGAATCTCCCCCTAGGTTTTTCAAAGTTTCGTGGGGTTTGAAAAAATTTCTAAGTCAAAATAATGGCATTAATTTTTCAAACACTTAGAACAATTTTAAAAAAATTTCTAAGTCTACATAATGGCATTAATTTTTCAAACACTTAGGACAACTTTAGGAATATATTTTCCAAAATTTGGTTGTGCACTTTTTGAAGATTTAAAAGCATTTCAAGTTAGTAGAAAAGAAACATCTTCTGAAGTTTTAAGTTCTTAGAGCCATAGCTTAAGTTTAAGATAAGTACTTAGCAAAATTTATAACTGCTTAAGTTTTAAGTACTTAGAAAAACTTTTTGAAAAACATCTTGAGTTTAAGTACTTTAAAAGGATTTTTGAAAACAGCTTAAGTTTAAGTACTTTTAAAAAAGATTTGAAAACTGCTTAAGTTTAAGTACTTTTAAAAAATATTTGAAAATAGCTTAAGTTAGAGAACCTTTGAAGAAAAACTTAGTACTTTTGAAAACAAATAGATTAAGTACTTTTTGAAGAAAGGATAAAGTTTTGAAATTTTGAATTTTGAGAAAAAAATTTAAAGCTTCTCTCCTTTCCTATCTCTCCCCTTTTGCCATATATCAAAAACAAAGGAATATAGCAAAATAAATAAATTGCATAAATAAATTGCAAAAAGAATTAATATGCTCTACTGAACCAATGCAAGATAAACTGTATTAAATCAATGTAAGTTATGTCTGTAGGGTCCTGTCTAACCCAATTAGCTACTTACTAACTGTTATAAACAGTAGTTTTCGCTAGGGTTAGTCAAGTTAAGTGTTATGCTCAAGTTAGATTTTCTAAGCTTGACACTTAACTTGATCACTGTTTAAGTTGTATGTAGTGTCCCAATTACTGCAGATGCACTGACTTACACCATCTTGAATTAAGGCAAAGACCTAAGCATCTCAACCCATTCTAGGTTGTCAGTCAAAAGTACCCTAAGGTGCTTTTGAGATGCTGGCTTCTAAATCGATAGGTGCATGCACTTTTAGGGTTAGTGCCTAGGCTAAGTCCATTTGCGAAAAAAACTAGTTTTGAAGGGGGTAGTTTTAAAGTAAAACTAAGTCGAAGAAGAAAAAAAGCCAAAGGAATTTTCAAACTAATTAAAAGTTGATTTTGAAATCAAGTAAAGCAGTTTTAAAATTCTTTTATAAACTGATTTTTAAGTAAAGCAGTACAAAAACCAAAAGTAGGGTAAACCTATTCTACTAAGCATAATCCTAATGAAGATAAGATAATCATGAAAAGCAAGTAGTCAACCCCATAAGTCAGCTGGTATGAAAGAGAATCAGCACAGTCATACAAGTCAAACATCAGTCAACCCTACTGAGTAGGGGCAGTCAAAAGTCACTAGTACAATGCTAATCAGATCTAGGAGGAGGGACCAGGATGATCAGAAGAGCTGGGCTGCCACGCTCTGAGTAGTGACATCATCTCAGTGTATCGAGCGTCATCTACTTCTCGATCGGCTCTTCGAGCGCCCATCTGCTCGTAGTGGTAAGCCTCGACCTCCTCTCGAAGGCTATGGAGCTCCGTCTGCATCTGAGTAAGGCGCTGGTCGATGGTCAGCAGTGGTGGCTCGTCTATGTGCTCACGAACCTCAGCTGCCAGATCTCCGATATCGACCTCAACCTCCTCGTTGGAGTCGATCGGTGGTCCGGCTCGCTGGCGTCTCCACGACAAAACCCCAAAAGCCGAGACCTCTATACCGGCTAAGGAAATGTTCCTAAATCCTATCTCGTCGAAATTGGTCATCGCGGTCATTTCACCTACGGTAATGTTACGACCGTGGTGATGAAGGATATAGGTGATGATGTGGCAGAAGGGGGTGCGTACTCGACCCTGAGTGGTGACACTGGAGGCATGTAGGATTGCGTGGAACATGTGAAGGACAATGTCAATGTCTATGTGGTGGATCAATGCATACAATAAGAATGTGTGAAAAGGTCGCATGGTCGCGACGTCCCGGGTGGATAAAGGTAGGAGGCAGCGGACCACAACTCTATACAGGGCGTAGTCCTGGACCTGAAGGTCGACGGACTGAAATCGTCTAGCTACGGGATTTCTAGCTTCCCTATAGAAGTAGGAGTGGAGAGTGTCTAGGGTAATGTGTGAGTAGGGAGCATCAAATGGAGGATCCCTAGGAGGATAGCAACAAAAGGTGGACTGAGAGAATCGTAGTCCAAGAAATCGGTTATGTAATGAGGCTGTGATGGATAGAGGCATCCCTTGGACTGTGGTGACAAAGCTAAGCTGATCTTGTCTGACTATATTATTATAGAATTCTGCACATAAGGTTGTATTAATAGGATGAGTGCAGAATACTAGGTTATCGAGTTGGTAAAAGTTTATAACATTCATTGCCAAGGGACATGATTGGGTGAAGAATTGTCTATTGAGATAACTAGTTTTTATGGGCTTATAGGTTGTTTGAGCAAACTTGTTACAAAGTTATAAAGTTGGGAACCTAGGATCGGGACTAGGTTCGGTACCGGGGTTTTCTTGGTTTGCTCGGCTTTTTCTAACATTATAAAGGAATTGCATTTAAGGAAAATTAAAATTTATTTAAATGGAAATAAACTATACCGGGTGGCAGCTCGGGGAGGCATCGTCGAGGAAGAGAGCTTGAGAAGGTTGCAAGGTCACCTTGGAAAGATGGGATTTGAAGAATAGAAGAACTTTGGGTGTGGAGTGAAGGATGGGGGCATGGAGCCCTTTTATAGGCCTCGGTCGGGCGCCCTGGAGGGAGAGGGCACCCCGGACCGTGAGGGCGCCTCGGAGGACGAGGGTGCCCCCCCCCCCCCCCCCCGCAGGCTGCAGCTGCCTTATGGCAGCCTTTTTGCTCTTGACCATGGCTATGGGGGCGCCCGTGTGGACCCGGGCACCCTGGTCAGTTCCTTTTTCAGCTTTTTGCCTTGAAGGATGGAAGTGAGAGAGGTGGGGGCGCCCGAGGGGTCACGGGCGCCCTAGGTGACAGTCTAAGTTTGTTTTGATAGACTTGTTTGACTGCTTTTGACTGGTTTAACCATGGTTTGACCATTTTGACCATGTTTGACTAGTATTAGGTCAATGCCGTTCTAAACTAAATGTTTGTATTTAACCAACAATGCAGTTATTAAATGAATTTTGATTAAGTTAAGTTTGCCATTTGTAACTGAGTCAACATACATTTAGGTACTAGGGGTAGGCTTATAGTGTAAACATTATTTTTCCTAGTGCCCTTAAGCATGATTTCCGAGTCTTGCAGTCAGTAATCAGGTTAAAATTAAAATTTTCAACCAAAAGCACTTTGTTAATAACAAAGTCATATTTAAGTTCAATATTATCTGACTCAATTACCTTGAGTGTAGCATTATTGCCAAATGCCACTGAGCCTAGGTTCTTGAACTTGAGTTTGGTGAATTTCAATTTATCTCCAATCATGTGTCTGGAGCAACCGCTATCCAACATCCATTGGTCCAAATCTTTATGCTCCTACACATAAAGAGTTTTGTTGATTTGGATCCATTAGAATCAGAAATAGCCTAAATTGATTTTCACAGTCTAGTCTGCTTCACCCAATCTAAGGTTATCAATCACGTTTGCCTTATGGGTTTTGTGAGATAGGTTTTGATAGATAGAATTATTTTGAAAAATTATGAATTATTTTTAAAAAAAATATGAATTAATTTTGAAAGCAATTGATTTTGATTTTGAAAAGTGTTTGAATTTACAAGTAACAGAAAATTTGTGTTAGATTCGAATTTTTCAAAGAATAATTTGAATTTGAATTTCAAAAATTGCCTTCCAGGTCTTGGCGAGGCACTAGGCCTTCTATGGCCGTAGCCTTATTGGATCATCAACCCTTTCCTTGACAAAGCTTTTTAATGAAATTTCATTTTCAAAATTACTTTTTGAAAAATTCTGGTCTAACTAGCTTGGGTCTTGGATCGGTAGCTTCGGCTAGTTTGACCAGTCTAAAGAAACCAAGTAGAGTATACTTGACCTTATTAGAATTGGCTTCCCTAATGTACTATCATCTCACCGCCACCCAATACTATGTTGTTCAAATTTCATTTAATTGATTGAGTCCTTATTCTAACCAATCCTAATTCTAAGCATGGTAAATTGCAGGAATTAAATAAACAATCAATCATGCAATTTACAAACAACAATTGAATTTTATCTGATAATAAATATTGTTTTTAATTTGGCTCTCCCTGGACTAAAGCCACGATAATGGTTTGCCAAGATGTGAATCTTGTCCTTGGGGATCCAATACTGATTTGATCCAGTTTGATTGTTCAGGCACAGTTTGGGTACCCATGCCTGAACTTTAGGTCTGGACTGGTTCAGTACAGCATAGTAGGATCTTTGTCTAGATTTGGTTCTATAGCCTACTCCGGATCGATTTAGAACCGACTTCTATTTTTCAAGAATCATATCAAGACCCTTGGAACCAGAAGTGAATCGGTCTAAGTCTGATCTAAGGTCCTTAACTTGAGTTTTCAAGGAGGAGTTCTCTTTCTCAAGTTTTTCAACTTGAGTAGAGGTTCTTTCTTGAACCTTCTCAGTTAAGGATCTAGAGTTAGCTCTCTCTTTCAAGAGTTTTACTTCCTGTTGGAGAGATTCGACTCGGAGTTTAGCTTTCGCCAAATCTCGAGAAAGATAGGAAATTAATTCATTTAATTGATTTTTCGAAAAACCACTTACAGTTATTTCGCCGTCCTCTGAGAATGTAAGTTTGCCGTCGTCCGGCTCTGACTCTGACTCGGTCTCTATTTCTTCTGAGGCGGTTAGGGCTAGGAGGTTCGACTGTGGGACCTCTTCTTCGTCTTCGGAGTAGGACTCGTCCCACGTTGCCTGAAGTGCCTTCTTCCTTCTAGTCTTCTTGGTCTGCTTTAGGTTCGAACACTCCGTCTTGTAGTGACCCTTCTTCTTGCACTCGTAACAGGTCACGCTTGGTTTGTTCTTGTCATTTGAGGGTTCAGCTGGTTCTTCCTTTCTTGGGTTGACTTTTCTTCTATTGGTCTGGTTCTTTAGTTCTTTGTAGTAGTCTCGGGCTAGCCAAACCAGCTTCGATCGATTTCCCTCACTGTCTTCTGAGTCTGAGTCTGAGTCTGAATCAGACTCGGGTGCAGGTTGAGGCTTTTTCTTGGTTGCCTTTCCAGCTTTACCTGCAAGAAAAGCGATGCCTTTCTCGGCCAAATTGCAGTTAGTCTGCTCATGCAATTCTAATTCAAAAAATAGTTCATCTAACTTTATTTTTGAAAGGTCCCTTGAAACCTTGTATGCATCTACCATAGATGCCCACAACGTGTTTCTCGGGAAAGCGTTGAGAGCGTACCTTACCAAGTCAAGGTTTTCTACCTTGTGACCGATTGTGTGTAGTCCGTGTTGGTGCAAGTTGCATCAATGATATTCCTCTTTAAGTATTTTAATGTTTGACAATATACTTAAGTCAGTGATACAATGAATAGACAAAGGGGAGCAAAAGTGAAGTAACCAAAGCTGAAGAAAAGTCCTAGTTAAACTAGGCATCGAAACCCCAAGTCCTAGCGAAGGGCTGCTAGGCACATAGCGAAGGGCTGCTAGGTATTGTAACCTTAAGACCTAACGAAGGGATGTTAGGCACCTAGCGAAGGGCTGCTAGGTATCGTAACCCTAAGACCTAGCGAAGGGCTGCTAGGCACCTAGTGAAGGACTACTAGGCATAGAAGACCTAGCGAAGGGCTGCTAGGCACCTAGCGAAGGGCTGCTAGGCATAGAAGACCTAGCGAAGGATTGCTAGGCACCAGGCGAAGGACCGCTTGGTAACAAAGACCTAGCGAAGGGCTGCTAGGCACCTGGCGAAGGACTGCTAGGAAATGAAGACTTGGTCCGAGGTACTAAGTAACTTAGCTGAGCGATGACTAAGGACAGGAGTAGAGACGGGTCGGGGTTCAGGCATCTCAAGATCCGGAGTAATCGGAGGCTAAGCAAAAGTCCATCCGAAGGACTGGGTGGCAACCGTCTCCTGAAAGGATTAGGTGAAGGGCGAGTTCTCGGGCATAGGAACTCGTGCCGGTTCGACCTAGGGTTTCGTGCAAATTCGAAGTCCGAACCAAGTCCTTAAGACCACTACTATATGTATCTATGTCTTGTGGTTGTATATCTTGCAGGTATCAAGCTTGGAAAATAGAGAACCTTGCTGAAAGCCCTAACCAGGGCGCCCCCAGCTGTGGGGGCGCCCCCATGCACCAGGGCGCCCCCAGCAGGGGGGGGCGCCCCCATGACCAGGGCGCCCCCAGTGCTGGGGGCGCCCCCAGGTAGTACTACGAGGCTGCTTCGCTGTTTCGACGCCAGAAGCAAAGGATAAGCCCTCCAGAGGGCGCCCGGGATATCCGGGGCACCCTGGTCAACGATCGTATCACCTGCGGCGAGGTAGGCGCAAGGATAAGAGTTGACCGAGTCTTCTGGGGCGCCCCCAGCGACCAGGGCGCCCCCACGAGGCCTATATAAGGGGTCTCGACCCCCTTGCTTCAGATACGACTTCGAAATACTGTTCTGATCATTCTGACCTACTGCAACGCACGAGAAATGAGGCTCTACGACCGGGAGGCTCCAGGAGGAAGTGCGCGGCACTTTGGAGGTCCAGATCGGCCGAGTTTCAGATTTTTGTTGGTTTGCATTTTATTAATTACCGCACTTAAATTTCATTATATTTTGATTGTAATATCGCACTGTAAGTCGGGTTTCTCCGCCTCCGGAAATTCCTGAAAGGAGACCAATAGTGGACTCACGCCGAGTACATAGGCCTTGGACGTACTGACCCTGGGGGGTTGGAAACCAAGTAAATAATCCCGCTGTGTCTGTGTATTGTTTTTATTTTATTCTTTATTTGTTTTTCGCTGCTACTAATATTCTAAGTCTAGAACGAACAAGTTTTCCAGGAAAAGTTTTCACGATCGATATTCACCCCCCCCCCTCTATCGACGGCACCGGTCCTACAAGTGGAATCAGAGCCGAGCCGCTCTTCACCGGACTAACCGCCGACGGAGCAAAGACGCCAGGAGTTGAGGGGGAGCCAAGGGGTGAATCAGGTATATTTTAATTTTAAAATGTCCAATTTTAAATTCCATATTATCTGTTTCACATGCAGGGAGAGAGGGCACTACAAAAACCAGTGCCCTACTCGTAAGATTCGGTCTACATCACCGGTGGCGAAGGAGGCACCAGCGCCAGGAAACCAGAGGGACAAAAGCCATATCAGATGCTTCAAGTGCAAAAAATACGGGCATTTCAAAAATAAATGTCCGGCGCAGGTACGTAAGATTTACATTCCAAAAGTTGTACAATTTCCTGCACTATCCTTAGATAATTCAGTTAATTTTTCTGAAAAATTAAATTTACTGCATAGTAGATTAAATATTTTGCATGATAAATTACAAAATGTGAATACAACTAAAATATCAGAAATTAATTGTTTAATTCAAAATATCAATTCAGAAATTTCTAATATTAAATCTGAAAATATTAATTCTGAAAATAATTAAAATATTAATTCTGAAAAATTAATTCTGATAATCTTAATTCAGACAAAATTAATCCTAAGATAATTCGGAATTCAAATTTGAAAATCCTAAGGATAATTCCGAACTTAAATTTGAAAATCCTAAGGATAAATCCGAATTCAAATTTGAATATCTTAAGGATAATTCAGAAATTAATTCTGAAAATCTCAAGATTAATTCAGAAATTAATTATGAAAATCTTAAAGATAATCTAGATAATATGAAAATATATCTGAGGATAATTTTGAAGTTAAACTTCTCCTAGATAATAACTTAATCATAGATAATATTGAATATTACTATAAAACTTTAACTAGTGGCCCAATTTACTCCACCTACTGTGAGAATATTGAAAATTTAATATTGAGGAGGATATAGAATTTTCTAAAATAAAGGCCTAATTAATGAAAATTACAAAATTCAAATAAATCAAAATTATTAGAAAAACTTGAAAAGAAAGATAAGAATGAAGAAGAAATTTTTAAAATAATGAAAATTATGAATTTAACCCACAATTATTAATTAATCATCATAACCTTAATTGAATTATTAAATAATTCAGTTAAATTCAAATCAATTCAAATTAATTCAAATAATTCAATTAAAGTCGAATCAATTTAAATAATTCAAATTAAATTCGAATTAATTAAATCTTAATTATTTAAATTCAAATTAAATTCAAATTAATTAATCTTAATTATTTAAATTAAATTCAATTAAATTAAATCTTAATTATTTAAATTAAATCGAATTAATTAAATCTTAATTATTTAAATTAAAATCGAATTAATTAAATCTTAATTATTTAAATTCAATTAGATTAATTAATATAAATAAACAAAATTAAATCAATATTAAATCATAATTAAAATTAATAATTAAATTAAATCTTAATTATTAAATCATAATTAAATTAATTAAATTAAATTAATCATTAATATAATTCAAATTAATCAAATTAATAATCATAATTAAATTAATTAATT
>JAGFNQ010001630.1:53268-158594 GCA_024364735.1 Boesenbergia rotunda
GCACGTGTTTGGATCGCTGATGAGACCTTGGTTCCTTTGCTTGTGCAATAGCTCCATTGTTGTCGCAGTAAACCGGCACTGCTTCATCAATGGTTGGAACCACACCAAGTTCGGAGACGAACTTCTTGATCCAGACTGCTTCCTTTGCTGCTTCCGAAGCTGCGATATATTCCGCTTCCGTGGTAGAATCCGCTACGGTGTCTTGTTTGGAACTTTTCCAACTTACTGCGCCTCCATTCAAAGTAAATATGTATCCAGACTGAGATTTGGAGTCATCCTTATCTGTCTGGAAACTGGCATCTGTATACTCACGTATTACCATATCTCCTTCTCCATATATTAGGAACACATCCTTAGTTCTTCTTAAGTACTTAAGGATTGTCTTAACAGCCGCCCAATGATCCATTCCTGGATCCGACTGGTATCTGCTTGTGACGCTCAAAGCATACGATACATCGGGCCTAGTAGCATACATGATAGATCCTATCGCGGATGCATAGGGAATCTTATTCATGCAAATCCTCTCGTCTTCTATGTGCGGACACATAGACTTTGAAAGGTTGATCCCATGCCTGATGGGAAGGTAACCTTTCTTGGATTCCGACATGCTAAACCTTTTTAGCACTCGGTCTATATATGTAGACTGCGAAAGACCAAGCAACCGTTTTGATCTATCTCTATAGATTCTAATCCCAAGGATATAGGTTGCTTCTCCCAGGTCTTTCATGGAGAAAGTTTTGGACAACCAAATTTTAACTGTCTGTAAGTCTGATATATCGTTTCCTATAAGTAATATGTCATCGACATATAATACTAGGAATACGACTGCACTCCCACTAACATTCTTGTACACACAAGGTTCGTCAGGATTTTGTGAGAAATCAAACTCTTTGATTGTCTCATCAAAACGGATGTTCCAGCTCTGGATGCTTGCTTCAGTCCATATATGGATCGTCGAAGCTTGCATACTTTGGTTTTATCAACCGATGTGAAACCTTCAGGTTGTATCATGTGTACATCCTTAAGCAGGTTTCCATTAAGGAAAGCTGTTTTCACATCCATTTGCCATATCTCATAATCATAATAAGCTGCTATGGCTAGGAGCATCCGAATGGATTTAAGCATAGCTACTGGCGAATAGGTTTCGTCATAATCAATTCCTTGTTTCTGACGATATCCTTTTGCCACTAATCTAGCCTTAAAGGTAACAACATTACCTTCCATGTCGGTTTTCTTCTTGAAAACCCACTTGCACCCTATGGGCTTAATCCCTTCAGGTGGGTTAACCAAGTCCCATACTTGGTTTTCGTACATGGAATCCATTTCCGACTTCATGGCTTCAAGCCATTTGACCCTTTCTGAATTTTTCAGAACATCTTCATAACTGATAGGTTCGTCATCGCTTATGAGTAACACGTCGTTCGATTCACTTATGAGAAATCCGTATCTCTCTGGAATATTGCGTGTCCTATCAGATCTACGAAGAGGTGGTGTAGTTTTAGGTTCAACTGATAGCTCATCATTATGAGTTATTGGTTGTGGGTCTAGACTAGGTGTCTCTGTAATGTCTATTGGAGTTTCTTGTACTTCATCAAGTTCAATGTCACTCCCACTGTTTTCTTGTAAAAGAAATTCTTTTTCCAGAAATACAGCATGCCTTGAAACAAACACCTTTTGTTCCAAGGGATGATAGAATTGGTAACCCTTCGTTTCCTTAGGGTATCCAATAAATAGACATTTATCAGACTTAGCATCCAATTTGTCTGATACAGTCCGCTTCACATAAGCAGGACAACCCCATATCTTAAGGTGAGTTAAGTGGGGTTTCTTACTATTCCATGTCTCATATAGAGTAGTAGAGACTACCTTGGTCGGGACTCTGTTTAGCAAGTAAACAGCTGTCTTAAGTGCATAACCCCAAAAGGATTTTGGAAGAGTTGCATGATTCATCATTGACCTAACCATGTCCATCAAGGTTCGGTTGCGCCTCTCAGATACACCATTATGCTGTGGTGTATACGGCGGAGTCCATTGGGACAATATCCCATTGTCCCTAAGATAATCTTGAAACTCTTGACTTAAGTATTCACCACCTCGATCGGATCGAAGTATCTTAATACTTTTGCCAAGCTGTTTCTCTACTTCATTTCTGAACTCTTTGAATTTCTCAAAAGCTTCAGATTTGTGTTTCATCAAGAACACATACCTGAATCGTGAGTGATCATCAATAAAGGTGATGAAGTAGCTATAGCCTCCTTGTGCAAGAGTTGACATTGGTCCACATACATCAGTATGCATTAGACCAAGCAATTCTCCCACTGGATTACCTTTTCCGGAAAAGGGTAATTTGGTCATCTTGCCTTTTAAGCATGATTCGCATTATCAAATGAACCGGGTTCAAATGATTCCAGAATTCCACATCGGTGTAATTCGGTCATGCGTTTCTTACTTACATGGCCAAGACGGCAATGCCAAGTGTAGGAGTCTATTCGATTATCTATTCGAGCACGTTTGTTGCTAACTTCGATATTGAAAACATCACTGGCTAAATCTAACGTGTAGATACCATTGCACAAAGTTCCATTCCCATAAAGAACGTCATTTAAAGTTATGTAACAACAATTGTTACTAAAAGTTAAATGATGTCCCTTTTTATTCAAACATGAAATAGATACAATGTTCTTTATTAACGAATGAACGAAATAACAATTATCCAATTCTAAGACACGTCCTGTAGGGAGCTTTAGCAAATATGTTCCAATGGCAACAGCAACAATCTTTGCTCCATTTCCAACTCACAAATTCACTTCTCCCTTGACGAGTCTTCTTCTATTCCTTAGCCCCTGTATGTCATTACATATATGTGAGCTACACCCAGTATCAAGTACCCAGGTGTTTGAGGAAATAGAGTGACATTCAATAACGAAGATACTTGAAGAGGATGGGGCATCGGATGCCTTCTCTTTCAAGGACTCAAGATGAACCTTGCAGTTTCTTCGCCAGTGACCCTCCTTGTCACAGTGATGGCAAGTGCCTTTTAGGGTATTTTCAATCTTTTTGGCCTTTTTCTTCTTTCCCTTATTCTGTTCTTTGGCCTTCCTCTTAGAACCTTTCTTCGAGGAACCAACTAACAGTACCGTCTTTTGATCCTGCTTCACAGAAGGCTCTACAGTCTTCAGCAGGTTGAGCAACTCAGGAAACTGGTCTGGAGTTGTATTTTCAGGAGGACGGTTGGGAAGTTGATCTTCAAGGACATAAGCAGGCTTCTCTGCCTTGAGGACTATCCTCAGGTTTCGAAGCCAGTCCATGAAGTTTGGCCCAGCCAGTTTATTGGTGTCCAAAATGGAACGCAAATTCAGAGAAGACATGATCGAGTGATTATCCTAGAAATACAAATTGAGCTTATGTGAGAAGAATGGTAAAGAATGTATCAATATACATTAATTAAATCCTATTTATTTTTCGAATTGAGTAACCCTTTTTATCAATTCGGGAGATCATAGGAACATCTCCAAATAGGTTGATATCCAACCATAGATAAGAACAACCATGGCTGTGGCCATCAAGTTATTCTTAGCTATGAAGGTAGGTAATTATACCGATTACATATCACATATATGTAACTATCACATTATGCTATCAACTAATTGAATGTTTGCATAAAACATTGGGTTGTTAACTCATTAACAAGTATGCAACAATATACATAGCACCCAACTGCACCTCTCTTTACATCGACCTTGGCTGTGGCACAACAAATCGATGCTCCAAGCTTAAGGCTGACCCATTAATCAAGAAATAGTTTTAATATGGTTGGAGCTCATTCAACCGCTTAGTCAGGCTTGGATGTGTCCAACAACCAAAACTAATGATTGACCTCTGACTCCAACTATATTATTCATAAACTAATTCCATGGTTTGAACATGTTGAGGTTCAAGTCGGGCATGGATGTGTCCATCAACCCAAACGAGAAACAAAACTCCGATTCTAACCATATTAATGGAAGGTGTTGGCCTTAATATTTTGTAAGGGGTTTTGGGTCTCATCCTTTCTTTTCTAAGCACATTCATGACATATAATTATGTCATGACTAACGATTTCCTTAATAAAGTATGTATGTGACTTAATTTATCAAGTCTCATTAATTGAATTAGGAACCGGATTTCCTAATTCTAATTTCATACTTTATTAAAGGAATTGTTTTGGGAAACAATTTCCTAAATTGTCATAATCAATTTTGGAAATAATATGTTTAAGACTTTGATTTCTCTAAATTAAATCTTGTTAAATTAAGAGACAAATCCCTTAATTACAACAACTAACTTTAAATTGGACGGCTCCCCGAGGCTCAATCCAAAATAAAGAATTTTGTTGTCAATTTAAAAACCAATTCAAATTTAATTGTCAATTAACAGTCCATGAATTTGTCTAGACTTTCTTGAAAGAAAGTGCCCAAAATTGCGAGATTTCATAATAGGTTTTCAGAATAATTGTAAGTTTCTGGTACAAAGGAAACTTACATATTTCCAAAATTAGAAAATTTCTAAAATAGAAAAATTTCTAAAATTGGAAAGTTTCCAAAGATGGGAAGTTTTCACAATTATTATAAAATTTCAGAAACTAGAAAATTTCAAACGTTTGCGAAATTTCATGAGGATTTCCAAACTTTGAAATTCCTAAATCTAAAATTTATTATAATTGGAAAGTTTCCATAATTGAAAAATTTTCCGAAATTGAGATCATGACAAAGTTTTCCATAAAATAATTATATGATTATGTCGAACACTAACCGGCTCTGATATCACTGTTGGGACCGGGTGCATGTCGACAAGGATACGGGTTCGTAAAATTTTAAATTTTTACGTGCAGCGGAAGAATTAGCATAAAATAATTTCTTAAATTATTTCAACCACGTATCTAGCATGCAACCTTATGGTGTGTGGACATAATCATAAATTAAAACTTTGCGGAAAAAGTAAACTAATTTACTAAGTACCTCGCGTAACTCGAAGTAAGGGACGAGATCCAACCGTAGCGTCCCTTAGAAGCTTCGCCTCTATTCGCGTCCACGCCGAGTTCTCTTCGGGATGACTTCGCAAAGTCACGAGTTTTGTGCCGACGAGAACTACTAGATTCTCTAAAGGCACAACTAGAAGATCAAGAGAGAAGAAAGGAAACTAACCACCAAGTAACGGAATCAAAATTCCGGGAAGGGAGAAGTTGCAACCCGCTTCTTCTTCTTCTTCTTCTTCTTTGGCTCCTCCTTGGTTGTTGTTGCTCACGCCAACCTCAAGGAAGTGGAGATGGTGTGCCGGCCCTAATGGGAGCTAGGGGCGCCGGCCCTAGCTTGGACAAGGGGCGCCGGCCCTAAGGGGAAGAGAATGGGAGAGAATAAGAGAGAGAGGGAGAGAGTTAATCTCTTGATTACTCTATTGATTGGAATTCAAGGCTTGCCTTGGTTCCTTTATATAGTAACCTCTCCCTTGCCAAGTCTCCCTCTTAACGGAATTTTTATAAGAAATTTATCCTATAAATTCTCTTATTAATTATTCCGTTTAAGCCAAGTTTTATTATAACTAACTTTATAATAAAACAAATACCTTCTCTCCTTTTATTATGGAATAAATTTTATAAGAAATTTATAAATTTTCTTATTATGGAAAAATCAATTCATAATTGATTTTATAAAATTAAAATAAACCATTCCATGGATCATTTTAATTTCCATAAAAGAATAAATTTCTATAAATTTATTTATAACCTCTCTCCTTTTATTATGGAATAAATTTTACAAGAAATTTATAAACTTTCTTATTATGGAAAAATCAATTCATAATTGATTTTATAAAATTAAAATAAACCATTCCATGGATCATTTTAATTTCCATAAAAGAATAAATTTATATAAATTTCTTTACACAAATTTATTTATCCATAATTTATAAAACAAATCGCGCTAGATTTATTTTATTAATTAAACCAAATAAATTGGTTTATTCCCCTTTTAATGGCCGGCCAAACCAAGAGGGTGAACACCCTCTTTGGCCGGCCAAACCAAGCCGATCCCATCGCGAATTAAACTCATTTAATTCGCCCAATAAGCCTTCAAAAGACTTAGCCATTTTTAGCTTCCATTGCGCCTCTGATAAATTCAGATTCGACTTATTTCTCTTGATCGGAAAATCCAATTTTCAATTCATTTTAAATTCCTCGAATTACTCGTAGTGCGTGTGACTAAATAGGCTTTCGATTTATGTTGGCCGTCTATAATCAACTAATTATAGAACGATCATGAGTTGCACCTAGTAGTACATCATGACCCCCAATTAATCGAAAGATCAACGGTTGACCTCAGAAAGAATTCTGAAACCCTTCAGCAGCTCTAATGAATTCGTGCCTCATTCCCTTCACCATCTTATACCCACTTGGTTCAGGACATGGTCTGTTTGTGTCAGTCCCCACTAGACTGACTACGTCACACCTAGCCCAAGTAGTGTCTTTCTCGTCCTTTGGATTTCTAATTACTCTCATGTTTTTAAGAGACTCATACTCTAAACATGATATGCTCTGGCTAGAGGCTTTGAGTAACAATCCGACGATAGGCCTGGGTATACATCTCCTCGCAAGGAGTGGTGAATCCTTTGTAGGCTGTTCAAACATCTTCGGACACTTCGGCTTATACCCAATCATCCTGGGTCCACACCTCCTTGGAGATGCTTGCTTAAGATGTTAAAGTATAAGTCTTCATGACCAAGATGACTTGAACACCCCAAGTCAAAGGAACATCGCACTTAAGCTGCAGTAAGAACTTCATTGACAAATCTATGTAGATTACCATATGAAGTTTTACAGCTAGTCACTCCAATGAACTAGTTCCCTTAACTAGCATCCATGTTTATCTCCGGACATCCCAATGTCACCAGCCAGTGAGAATCAGCTGATTAGAGAATAACCCATGCTAGTCTCAACAGAATTGATAGTGTCCGTTTTTATCAATTCATCGACTAGGGATATTTTCAATACTTCACAATTGCACATGTAGAGATAATCACTAGTTGTGATCCCATCACAAATTCTCTTATGCTGTGAATTGTATTGCGGACATTCAGTAGATGAGTTTAAGATCCCAATCAAATACACTAACATGTATACTCAAATAGTGAATTATCATTTATTAAAATAAATATTTACAATCATAAGGCGATTGCCTTAGGACACTTCTCTCATATCACTAACAGGGACAAGGTAGGAGAAGTCAGAGGCGACCAGTGGGTGGCTTGGAGGTGTTACGTGGACGACGTCCAAGTGGAAAGCCAGAAGGCCCCACATCCCTTCTCGAGCTGTAATATGGTCCAAGCTTCTCCATGGGTTGAATTGCGTGATGACAAGGAGGAGGTCCAGCTTCTTCCCGACCGAGAAGAAGCCCGAGTCAAGATTGCAGCTGGCCTGCCCAACGAGCTGAAGGGGCCCCTGCTAGAATGCTTGGCTCGAAACCAAGACGTATTTGCCTGGTCAGTCAAAGAACTAAAGGGCGTCCGACCGGAGGTGGTGAAGCATCACCTCCATGTATACCCCCACACTCGGCCCGTCAAGCAAAGAAAGCGGGATTTCAGCACCGAGCAAAATAAAGTGATCCGGGCCGAGATCGAGAAGCTGTTAGAAGCCGGCCACATTCGGGAAGTTTAGTTCCCCGCTTGGTTAGCCAACGTGGTATTGGTGGCCAAGCCTGACAATAACTGGAGAGTCTGCATTGACTTCCGGGACCTCAACAAGGCATGCTCGAAGGATTGCTACCCTCTGCCCCAGATCGATCAGATGGTGGACTTGACGGCCGACAGCGAACTTATCTCAATGCTGGACGCGTACCAGGGTTATCATCAAGTGCCCCTAGCTACTGAGGATCAAGAAAAAGTCAGCTTCATCATGGCAGACGGTACCTATTGCTACACCGTCATGTCGTTCGAGCTAAAGAACGCTGGAGCCACCTACCAGCAGATGATGAATAAGGTCTTCCGAGCTCAGATTGGGTGAAATATTGAAGTATACGTAGACGATATCCTGATCAAGTCCACCCGAGCGGAAGACCTGGTGGCAGATGTCGAGGAGACCTACCAAACACTGCGCAGGTATGGGCTTAATTTAAACCCTGCCAAATGTCTCTTTGGCGCTCGAAGCAGAAAATTTCTGGGGTACACAGTGACCGAGCGGGGTATTGAAGCCAACCCGAGCAAAGCCAAGGCCTTGCTGGACATGTCCCACTAAGAAACCTCCGAGAGGCGCAGCGACTCGCCGGGCGGATCACAACTCTATCTCGGTTCATCTCCCGATCGGTTGAGCGAGGGCTATCATTCTTCAAGACCCTTCGCAAGACCACCAAATTTCAATGGGACGCCGACTGTGACAAGGCGTTTGAAGAGCTGAAGATGTACCTCGCCAGGCTGCCAGTGCTAGCCAAGCCCGAGGTCGGAGAAACTCTCTATGTATACTTAGCCGCCTCGGCTGACTCGGTCAGCATGGTCTTGGTAAAACAAGAAGAAGCCGAGCAGCACCCCGTGTACTTTTCGCCCACTTACTAAAAGGAGCCGAGTGTCGGTATACGACACTTGAGAAATTGGCGTACATACTACTGTTAGGTGCTTGAAGGCTCAGGCCTTATTTTTTGACGCATCCCATAATAGTGCTGACCAATAGTAACTTGGGGCGGGTAGCCTCCAATCCAGAAGTATCCGACCGACTGATCAAATGGACCACCGAGCTGAGTGAATATGACATCCAGTACCAGGCTCGGCCAGCCATTAAGGCACATGCCTTAGCAAATTTTCTAAGTGAGCTGCACTCGGAGGAAGTTGAAGAAGCTTGGCAAGTCTATGTCGATGGCTCATCGGCCCGATTGGGTAGCGGCATCGGTATCTTGATGGTCTCCCCGAAGGGGGAGCAGTTGTATTTATCTGTCCGACTACAGTACCGGGCCATGAACAATGAAGCTGAATACTAAGCCCTCATAGCCAGACTACAAGCGGCTAAGCATGTGGGAGTCGTGCGGGTGATACTCTACTCAGATTCCCAGCTGGTCACACAGCAGGTCACATGGCGGTTTGAAGTCAACAGTGACCGACTGCAGGCCTTTATAAAAGCCTATGAGAAGCTGAAGGCTGAGTTTCAAGAGGTGCAGATCCAGAAGATCCCCGAGGAAAGCAACTTAAGGGCGGATGAGTTGGCTAAATTGGCCAGCTCAGTCGGCTCCTGGGTATTCCCTCAGGCGGTCGAGCCAGCATTGATGATTATGCATATAGAACGGCAGGCTGAGCTAGAGTTGGAATCTGACTGGAGGACACCACTCATTGCCTATCTGACTGAAGGAGTCGTGCCGACTGACCGAGAGGAAGCCTGACTACTCAGAAAGCAAGCCATCCAATATACCATGGTCGGAGATGTGCTGTACAAGAGGTCCTTTGCTCGGCCTCTACTTAAGTGTTTGGGTGAGGAAGACGCGGACTATGTGCTAAGGGAGATTCACATGGGCGTCTGTGGGAGCCACGCTGGAGCTCAGGTCGTGGCTCGGAAAACACTGCTGGTCGGATATTACTGGCCGACTCTGCAGAAGGATGTGGACAAGGTGGTTGCTACATGCTTATCCCATCAGAAGCACCACTGCTTACTACACCGACCCGTGGAGATGATGAAGGCTTCGGCAATCTCATGTCCGTTCGACCAGTGGGGCATGAACATCGTTGGACCCTTCCCGACTGCCGCGGCTCAGAAGAAGTATCTACTAGTGGCAGTTGACTATTTTTCCAAATGGATTAAAGCAGAGGCCTTGGCACGCATCACTGAGCAGGTTGTCATTAAGTTCCTATGGAAGAACATTCTGTGTCAGTATGGGATCCCCCACAAACTAGTCTCAGACAATGGAAGGAAATTCCTGGGTCAGAAGATACTGGAATGGTGCTCGGCCTAGGCATTAAGCAAGCCTTCACCTCGGTGGCATACCCCGTAGTGCAATGGCCAAGCAGAAGTAGCCAATCGGGAAATCTTGAGGGGGCTGAAGACCAAGCTGGATCATGCTAGAGGAACTTGGGTGGACGAATTGCCGAGTGTCTTATGGGCTCTGCGAACCACACCAAAGGAAACCACGTGCAACACTCCCTTCCAGCTGGTCTATGGAAGCGAGGCTGTGGTGTCGATCGAAGTGGGCTGTGAATTAGATCGGCGAAGAGCTTTTGACGAAGACAATCCAGAAAGGGGTGCCTAGAGCTGGATCTGGTCGATTAAATCCGAGAAAAGGCGGCAGCTCGCATGTTTGCGTATCGACAGAAGATGAAGCAAAGATACAATCGCAAGGTGCTGCCAAGAGCATTCCAGGTCGGGGATCTCGTTTGGAAAAGAATCAAGCCGATCGGGGATGTCAGCAAGCTGGATCCGCAGTGGGGAGGACCTTTTAAAGTCACTCAAAAGCTCGCCTCCGACGCCTATTATTTAGAAAATGAGCAGGGAAAGAGGCTAGATCGGCCATGGAGTGCAATCCACCTCCAACCCTATCGAGAGGCCAAGTGAAAGACTGTAAGACAAATGTACTACTTGCCTATGATGATAGTGAAAAGACGCGGTCCTCGCTCAACTTCCAGGTATTCAAGACTCTCGTCTCTGCACGAGTTATAAGCGGGCTCAGCTCCCGTGCCCTACTTTGCTCAGTGTCTCTGATCGGATGCGTGGCGACCCACGCTCCTGAGAATCGGCCTGAGCAAGTGTCCAGACGCTCCCCTCGCCATCGAGTTATAAGCGGACCAGCTTCCGTGCCCCACTCGGGTCAGTGTCTCCGATCGGACGCGTGGTGGCCCACGCTCCTGAGAATCGGCCTGACCCAGTGTCCAGACTCTCGTTCTCACGAGTTATAATCGAGATCCGCTCCCATTCACCCCTCAGATCGACTCTCAGTCGGACGCGTGGCGACCCACTCTCCCTGAGTCTTGCTCGGCCGAGAGTCCAAACTCTCGCCTCGCCAACGAGTTATAAGCGGATCAGCTCCCGTGCCCTACTTTGCTCAGTGTCTCTGATCGGATGCGTGGCGACCCACGCTCCTGAGAATCGGCCTGAGCAAGTGTCCAGACGCTCCCCTCGCCATCGAGTTATAAGCGGACCAGCTTCCGTGCCCCACTCGGGTCAGTGTCTCCGATCGGACGCGTGGTGGCCCACGCTCCTGAGAATCGGCCTGACCCAGTGTCCAGACTCTCGTTCTCACGAGTTATAATCGAGATCCGCTCCCATTCACCCCTCAGATCGACTCTCAGTCGGACGCGTGGCGACCCACTCTCCCTGAGTCTTGCTCGGCCGAGAGTCCAAACTCTCGCCTCGCCAACGAGTTATAAGCGGATCAGCTTCCGTGCCCCACTCGGATCAGTGTCTCCGATTGGACGCGTGGCGGCCCACGCTCCTAAGAATCGACCTGACCCAGTGTCCAGACTCTCGTTCTCACGAGTTATAATCGGGATCCACTCCCATCCACCCCTCGGTTAGGCTCTCAGTCGGACGCGTGGCGGCCCATGCTCCCTGAGTCTTGCCCGACCGAGAGTCTAGACTCTCGCCTCGCCAACGAGTTATAAGCGGACCAGCTTCCATGCCCCACTCAGGTCAATGTCTCTGATCGGACGCGTAGCGGCCCACGCTCCTGAGAATCGGCCTGACTCAGTGTCCAAACTCTCGTTCTCACGAGTTATAACCGGGCTCAGCTCCCATGCATCCTTTGGCTCGACTCTTAGGCGGACGCGTGGCGGCCCACGGTCCCTGAAGTATTATCCGACCGAATGTCTAATTTTCCGCCCTTGTGCGGCCTACGGGCAGATAAGTCCTCACAATTTCCTTAACTTAACCTCCCGACCGGACGTGTGTCTATCCACGCTCCTCCAAAAGCAAACTGACTCAATTATAATGCTCTGAACTGCCCGAGCCGGCTACTCTTGCACATTCAGCCTTGTTCTGGCCATTGAATGCTTCACCAACTTTCCCGAGTGTCCAACACTTAGAAGCTATCGGGCTCAAGTGTTTAACTTTGTCGCTCACGAAGGCCGAATCGCTCAATTGCGCTCCCTCTTGAGTGGTTGATACTTAGACACCCTCATGCTCGAGCATTTCATGCGCTAGTTCGTCAGGCTGAGTGAGGCGAGCGTTCTCTCACGCGGGTCGCTATCGATAACAATTGTCCGAGCCTGTAACATGTGGACGTGGAAACAATCGTACTCGAGGAGGCTTGAGCCAAGGAGAGGTTGCATTAAAATCAAAGCATTACAAAATAGGAGATAAGCCTCCCTTGCGAGTTGATGAAAGGAAAACAAAGACAAAGGCCTGACCCTCATTTAAATGGTTGGCTGACCACCTCGGGCATGCCCTTAGCCAGGCTTGCGGATTTAATGACTGAGGAGGATAGGTCGGGGGGTATATGCTTGCCCTCCTTGAGCTGCTTGAACGTATTCTACAGCTGATGTCGCATCATTGCTCGAATCCGCCCAGAAAGTTGATTGTTGAATTCCGCAGAGTTGTTGTACTCAACCCTGCGGGTGTACCACCGACCGACTTCTTTCTCCTTGTAGGAGCGCAAGCCTTTGAGCTCCACTCGGGTTGCCTCCCACTCGGCCTTTTCCGCTTTCAGGCGCTCGACCTCCTCCTTCTGGCCGTGCAGCGTTTGGTCCTTGGAGGTTAGCTCGGTGGCCAGCTCTTCGGCTCGCTTCGCTTGGGCGGCCACCTCAGCTTCCTTGGCTTCAAGCTGGGACTTGAGGGAGTCGGCAACCCCAGACGCCTCCCGGACGTCGGCCTCGACTTTGTTCAGTTGGGCCAGAGTTTTCACCTGGAGGGCCCAAGCCATGCGTTCATTATACTCCAACGTGGAGATCCTGACATTAGACTGAGTGGCAGCCAAATCCAACATCTCGGCCTGGCTGCGAGCAGCCTCCCGCTGCTCCTCAGAATGAGCTAGCCGGTCTTGAAGGGCTTCGACCTCATCCTGCAGATTGCTCAAGGTGGACTCACTGGAAACGAGTTGTGTGTGTTTGAGTCGAGTCTCCAGGAGTTCCACCCACTTCTCGGCCTTTTCTCTGGCTAAGATGTGGGTCAGGAGTGCCATAGAGAGACTATGACATGACCCCCAAAACTACAAAAAGACAAGAGATAATGAGAGGTTGAAACTAAGAGATAAGTAAAGAGTGAGAATTAATCCTACAGATACCTAAGTCACCTCCAGAAAAAACGAGTCAGCTTTGCTGCTAGACCCCCAATAGTAGGACCCTTCGAGCCCCTGCACGTAGCGGTCGGCTACCGATCCGTACAGGTGAAGGTCTTGGCGTCGGGGGGCAGCTCTCCTCGAGGCAGGCTCAAGTGGCAGTATGACAGGGTGGGCACCAACAGGTGCATCACCGGTCGATTGATCTGGCCCTCCGTAGGCGGGGTTCCCGACCTCTTTGGAAGTGGCAGGTCGGGTGTGCCGGAGGAGACTGAGGGGGCGACAACAGGTATAATGGCGGAGGACGTCCGAGGGGCTCCCGAGTCGGGGGCCACCTTCTTCTTCTTCTTCTCCAAGAGTTTGCTGGAAGAAGGTTGAGGCGAGTCCCCCATCGAGGAAGAGGCCCGTCGACACTTTGAGGGAGTGGGATGTTCGGTTGCTGCTGGGGGTGTCATCTCAAAGGTGGCGGGCATTTGCTCCGGGACGGTCGGAGCCGGGTCCGTTGAAGCAGCCCCAGTCGGGGGCACCCTCCCTTGCTTGCAGCTCGGAGGCAAGTCGAGCCTCCAACTCGGCGTCATCTAGGCCGAAGCCTTCAGCTAGGGCTGCGACCAATATCGTTGTAACTACAAGAACAGCGTGAGCTCAGTCAGAACTAAAAAATGTTCAAGGGAAGCATGACAATACTTACCGACTTGGGCCAGCCTGGGAGTCGGCAAGGGGCTGAGGTCGAAGGCAGAAAGAAGCTCCTCCTTCAGCAAGTGCACTCCATGGAAGTGCCTATTGTCGAGCTTGGATAGCGCCGACTGGTAGGCTATGGAGGTGCGATATTGCTTGGGAAGAGGAGGAGAGGAAGGGAGATCCTTGACCCAGGCCGTGGGCCAGCTCGGGGTCAGGAGAGGCTTAACGAAGAAATACCGCTCTTTCCATCCTTTGTTAGAGGAGGGGAGCTTCTGAAGAAAGGGAGTTTTGGCTCGGGCCTGAAAGAAGAAGTCGCCCGGCTCTTGCTTCTTGGGGTAATAAAAGAAGTGGAAGTATTCGGGTCGAAGGGGAATTTTGTACAAAGCAAAAATGATAACCGAACCGCACATCAGACGGATGGCGTTCGGGGCTAATTGGGACAAAAGAATGCGGAAGTATGTACAAACGGCAGAAATGAAGGGATGGATGGGGAAGCGGAGGCCGACCTGTAGGTGGTTGCGAGACAAAGTGATGTAGCCTGGAGGAGCGGAATTAGGCTGGTCGGCCGATTTGGCCAAACGGAGTCGGTGGTCGGAGGGGATTATATATTCCGACTGGAGTTGGTCTAGGTCATGAGCATGGAGGTCGGTTACCATGGTGGAATACCATGGTGCGACAGGTGAGGAGGATGAAGAAGGTGAATCCATGTGAAAAAGAAGAGCAAAGAAACTAACCGGGAAAGAGAAAGACTGCCGAAGAAGGAAGTCGAAAAGGGAAACTCGCCGAAACCCTAGCAGAGCTCGAAGCAATAGCAAGACGATGTCGAGGTTAAAGCGCGATGGTAAAAATGGTGAAGTGAACAGCCTATTTATAGGGACTGGAGAAAGACGTCGATCGTCCGATGGCGAGTGGAGAAAAGGCGGGCTCGAGCCAAAACCGCTCGATCAGGCTTGAGGCGGCTCCCGAAGCGACAAGTCGCACGTGCGGAACTGACATTCACAGGGATGGGGGACCGCCTCATCGTTGTACGGGAAACGAATAGCTTGGGGACACGTGGCCCAAGCAGTTAAGGCAGCAATAAAGGAAGAGATTTTTGATGATTCGGTGTGCAAAAGTTGAAGAGACGTTTGATGGGATGGTTTACTGGTCAGGTGAGTCGCGGACTCAGAGCCGACTGAGTAGATCGACCGCAGAAGCATGCCACCCAACCGCGCTAGGCTCAGGCAAGAATGATGGTCCGGTCAGTCGGACTCAATGCCTCCTTCGACTAAACTCGAGGGGGACGCTTATGATTCCTGGCCAGCTTACGTTTAGCTTGGCCCGGTAGCCTGTGTTAGGACCAAAAGGAATTTAGATATCTCCACAATGGTATGATATTGTCCACTTTGGGCCTAAGCCCTCATGGTTTTGCTCTTGGGCTCTCCCAAAAGACCTCATGCCAATGGAGATATCTTTTTTCCTTATAAGCCTATGATCCTTCCCATGTGTTTTCGATGTGGGACTATGTTTGCAACCTTGCAACCCCAACAATCCCCCCCTCAAACAAAGGACCACAAGCCCCCCTCAAGCGGAAACCCTTTCCGTTTAATGTTTGATCCTCAACCCACTAGGACTTTCTGCCCCTCGGTCCACCTGACCTACTAGGACTTCACCGCCTAGCCGCAACTAGAACTTCTCTGCCTGGTGTCTAGTCCTCTTGATCAAGACACGGGACCCCACATATCCTTTATTCAAGGCTTAACCCACATGGTTAGATCTGGATCATGGCTCTAGCTCGTGCTTCTTCCGGCGGTTAGTCCGGTGAAGAGCGACCTGGCTCTGATACCAATTGTTCGGACCAAAAGGAATTTAGATATCTCCACAATGGTATGATATTGTCCACTTTAGGCCTAAGCCCTCATGGTTTTGCTCTTGGGCTCTCCCAAAAGGCCTCATGCCAATGGAGATATCTTTTTTCCTTATAAGCCTATGATCCTTCCCATGTGTTTTCGATGTGGGACTATGTTTGCAACCTTGCAACCCCAATAGCCTGGCGTTTAGTTAGAAGAAGAGGGGTTTATGGGCTCTACGAGCTCGTCGAATACAGGGCCTGGGTCGGTTATTCGGCCCGGTTCATTTAAAGATGAGAGGCCACGGGGCCTGCTGGGGAACGATCACCGAGGCTAAGAGGGTCAGAAGCCCTGAAGGCCTTCAAGCCCAGGAAATCCTGGGTCGGAAAGTTTTGAGTAAGAGAATCCCGAGTCAGAGCAGTTCCAACTCACAGCGTCACTAAGCCTTAACGCTCCCGAGTCAGAGGAGCTTCAACCTAAAATATCCGAAAGTCATACGCGGATCTGATCCCACGCACTCCTCAGCGAGGTTCTCAGTCGAACACGTGGTGGCCCCACCCCTGAGTGCTATCTGACCGGGGTCCAGACTCTCACTAGGCTCGGCTGGGCACCTAGCCGGACGCGTGACGACCCACGCTCCCTAGGGCCTCCAGAGCCATATCAGTCTTCACTCAAAGTGTCAAAGAATCATAAGATCCCCAAGTTAGGAGCACTCCGAGCCAGAAGAATACTCGAACGTTGACCATCTCATCTCCGAGTCAGCCAAGGTCGGACGTTCATCCCGAACCACGCGCTCCATGACTCAGGAAGCATACCTTCACTCGGAAAGCCCTCCTTAACTCAAGAAGCTAAGTTGTCTGGGCCCTCAGTTGGCCTTATCATTCTATGCCCTCAGTCGGCATTATCACTCTAGGTCGCCAGCTGGCACCAGCATTCGAGGTTTTGTCGTAACTCATCAGAACAACCACTCCCTGACACAAGACTCGCAGAGGCTGTACGGGGTCGGCGCAAGCCAGGCACCATTCTGGCCCGAATCGCGAGCATCTCGCTGACGCCATGATCTCCCTGCCATACCCTGACCCCCCGTACCACAACCGCATGCGGTCGTGTCAGGCCGAGCGGCGCCCAACGGCGCTCGCCTTTAAGTTGACAGCGCCCTTTTCCCTATTCCGGTATGCGACACATTACCCTGCCACCTCCGGGTATCCTTACCTTGTCCTCGCTACGAGACAAAAGGTGGCAGGCGGGCAGAAGTTGTCAGCTCCCCCGGTTATATAAGCATCTCCACTCCATATCTCCCAGGTACGCGCAAGAATAGTGTTTTACTACCGTTCTATTGCTTTCCTTGCTCTTCCACCACCGGAGATTGACTTGACCGTCGGAGTGCCTTGCCGGAGATTTTTCCCGGCAGGTTCTAACGGTCCTTGTTTTGCAGATTAGGAGTTAGCAGCGGCGGAGCCAGCATCAGCAGTTCGTGATCTTCAGGAGACCATCTCACTCTTGAGGCCTCCACCTCGCTTCGCGACAGGATCACTTTCCTTTTAAGCTCTTTAGGTTCGTCAATTTCTTTTGGTCGAAATAAGTTGATGGACCTAAAGAGTTCGAAATGATATGGATAAGATATTATATATTTATTTAGTTCTCTTGATTATATTAATATGTTTAAATATTAATTTGATGAATTATATTGAAAATAATAATTTTGTTAGAAGAATAATATTTTAGGATTTATTCATGGTAATAGATATAATAATTGGGAACGTGACAAAATGAGTATGGGATACATAATTTAATAATTTTGAAATTGGAGTTATATGATATTTCAAAACTTCGGCCACATGATTTGATAATTTGTAAGTTTTTTTAAAAAAACATTTTCTCCCTCCAAAACACGGCATATATATATCATATATCTTTCCCTATCATATTAGAATACATGCATTAAAAGGGAACATTCCAATTCCATCACCTTTTGTGGAGATGAGGAACTCCATCAGCTAGCCATACATTAATTATAGCACTTAAAACAGTATATAGCAAAGTAATTAACTACTAATTAAGCCGTAGGTAGCATTTGCTCATTTCTCTCTGTGTTCTTCTTCTCCTCGACTCCTCGGAGTTATTAATTAATGCAGGATTTCTGATGAACAAGAACTACTGTGATCGATCACATCAGTGTCGATGAGTAATTAAGTAATTAATTACTCACCACCTCCCCTCGGTGCCTTGCAGCGAAAACATTCCCTCCTGCTCGCAAAGTTGTGCTGATTGCAGCCCGACCTGAATAATTAATAATTTAATTTTTAGTATTAATTAGTGAATCCAAACGCGTAATTAATTAACGTCGTTTGCGTGCTGTACCTCGTGCACAGCCAGTCGCCGGACTTCCATTCGGCGGACGCGCGGGGGCTCGGCCCGTCATTGCCTCCGGCGACGTCGAAGCACCCGACGGCGGAGGACTCCTTGATTCCGCCGCACTTGTGGCAGCTCGAGCGGCTGGCGAAGTTGTGGCCGCCGCAGAAGCAGTACCAGTCCCCCGGCCGGACTTCGACGGCGGCCGCGGTGGAGAAGGCGAAAGAGGAGCCCCCGCCGATGTCGCCCACGAGGAAGTCACCGCCGCATCCGGACCTCGAGAAGCCGCAATGCTGGCACGTGTCGCGGCGGCTGAAATTGTGGTGCTGGCACGTGCTGCAGTTCCAGTCGCCTGGCCACCTGCTCATCTCCCTGCAGCAAATTAATTAAAATGACAACGCTCGCGTAAATTAAAAATGTAGTTAATTGAGTAAATAATTTAATAATTACCTGTCTAAATAAGGGAGTTAATTATATATAATTAGAGAGAGGAAGAGAAGGTATATATGATGAACTGATATATACGTTAAGGCTAGCTGTGTGGTGTTCTCAGAATGAGGGTGGGGGTGGGATTTTATACTTGCATATTAGACTCAATAATTGAGAACATAATTTTAGAATCAAGATTTGGCGCTGTCCTTGTTTCTCCTTTACCTCCTTTTACATATACTATCACTGTTCATAGACTTAGTTTAATGAAGCACAATCAATTCAATCGAAAATGTGAACAAAATTGTTCAATTAGAAGGCCGACATATTCCTCAAGTCTTATGTTTGATCTAATAAGCATGGATAGATTCACACACTTTTGATTGATCAAACTTCCCTCCCTTTTGACTTTTGATAGTTTCCTTGTATGCTTAAGTACTTAAGTCTCCACTATCTATTTAAAAAAATAGAAGTCTCCACTATCTAGATTATAAATGTTTTGATATTTTCGATAGAAATTGAACCCAAAAATGAATTAAACACAAGCATTGACATTGTAATCATTTTGCAAAATAGTTAGCTAATTTCTCCTAGTATAATGTGTATATATATATATATATATATATATATATATATATATATATATATATATATATATATATATATATATATATATATACTTTTTTGTTTTATATCCCTAAACAACATCTGCGTAAATCAAATAATTAACTTATTTTACATATATATGGGCCAATTAATGTTCTGAAAATTAAATATAATAAATAATAGAATATATCAAGAAAAAAATAGTGAATACTCTCTCAACTTTAAATTATTCTCATCATCACCCTGCAAATCTTTGTAAAAGCACGTAAAATCTCAATTATTTCCACTGCATGCATAAGGCTGCTGCCTTTTCTTTCCTTTAATTATGTGGGGCAACTGCTATCTATCTCTTATTTCTTATGCTGCTTCCTCATTTGCTAGCTAGGTTTAATAGGAACAAGCACAGGCATCCATCGACCCACTCATGCAACTAAACAACACTAAATTCCTAGCTATCACTATAAAAACAAGTTCTAGTTACTGAAACTGACCGAGTGTCAATCACCTGTAGATTATGTATATGTATATCGAACAATAATGGAAATAATTAATGAGTTAAGCTACAGAATGAGTTAGCTTTATGGTGCATATATATCAGGCTCCACTACACACCATGCAGGAATCAATTCCCAGGCCATACGGTGAAGTCCAATCCCTCTCTTATTCCAACACCTTTACCACAATAATTAAAGAGCTTTGCATGTGGATTCATCTCTTAACTTTCTTACTGATTATTAATTGTTTGCTTCATGACTCTAGAAATTAAGATGGAACAGTGAAATCTATATGTAGTATGCTGCATGTAAATGCATGCCGAGGTGGCACGTAGGAGGGGTGGCCAAGTGGAACAGAGGGCGTGGGACAGGCATGGCTTGACCTAGGTAGTACTGGATAAGAAGGAACATGCATGGGACACAAATGTACGTGTACATGCATGAAATCAACAGACAGTGTGAATATTCCACTCACTAATTAGGGCTTGTACACGCCCCTTATTCCCCATCTTCAACAGGAGTACTCGGGTCCTTCACCTTTTTTCAAACCCCACTTAGTGTAGATGACGAATTGATAATGGCCTTTGCTTTCTCTCAGCTGATCGATAATTGTTTTTCTTTCACTCACTCACTTAATTTGAATATTCCCAAACTCAAAAAATTGAGTTGTTTTTGTACATGTTTGATGTATGGGTTAGCATCTACCTACATTTACATTGGGGAAAATTTTATTTGTTTTATCGCTATTTAGTTGATCGTAATTAGTTTGATGTATGGGTATCATGCTCTTGCCGCATTACATGAGCCTAATTCTTTTCACTAATCTTCTTTTGACCTTTTGTTAAGCAAGCTGACAAAACGAACTGTAGATAGAAGTGATTGACTTGCCTTCCAAATAGCCAGCACTTGGATACAAATGCATATCTAAAATTAAAACTAGTTCCATGCATGCAAGTTCTAAAGAACATTTTCATTAAGACATCTGAAAAGAAAGACCTTGAAATTTTTAAATCTATTTTTCAACATCGACATCATTGTTTTTCAAATCTAAGGACGTGTTGTTATTATATTAAATATGTTTTTAGGAGTTTTTTTTAATAAGTTTGATTTTTTTTTTAATATTCTCGTTTATTATTCATTTATCCCTCTCGTTTATCATTCTATCCCTCTTTTTTTACGTTTGCATTTACTTCTCATCCCTGCTAAATAAAAAAAATCTTATCAATATCTATGGATGATAAATCATAGATTGAACTACCTAATTAAAAAAATTGAGTGCTATCATAGTATCGCTTAAGTTCACAGACTAGAGATAAACAAACTTGAACCGCTGACATCTGTCACAAAGTAAATCATGCCCTCTCAGACCTCTCCGATTGATGCTACCATTGTAACGAGTGGCAGCGTGTGCAGTTATTAACTGCACACGCTGCAGCGTGTGCAGTTACTGCACACGCTGAGGGAGTGGGCTCGATGCCCCTCCCTCTCCACTCCTTCTACACCCCTTTGCTCCCCTATATAAGAAGGGGGTAGGGGGTTCATTCAAGGCAAGTGTGTGAGTGAAGGCATTTGGAATTCTAGAAGTGAACATCCAAAGCGTTCGAGGGATTTGGTTCGTGATACCGAGAGGGGAAGAGCTTTCCGACTCGTGATCGTTCTTCCGACGACAAGCACGAAGAACAACGAAGGACGCGTTGAATCCACTGTAAGTGTTTACTGTTTTTCAATATGTATATTCGTTCAGAATTTCATGCTTAGATTAACAATGGTATCAGAGCATAGATTCGTTCTAAATAGCATGAAATTGCTTCGCCAGGAAAATCGCGACTTTGTGTCGGCAGATTTTTTTTCGAGTCGGTCGACTTTGTGTCGGCAAAATTTTTTTCGAGTTGGTAAAATAATTGTTAGCGTTGAGAACCAACGATCCCACTCGGACGTGTTGCACGCTAGCGATTAACCGCGTTCGTCACGGTGAAAAATTTCACGGCGGCCGACGTCTGCATCGCTGCCGACGGCAGAAAAAGAAATAGGCGGTGGAATAAAACTCGAAAAAGAAAACCGGTGAAATATATAAAAAAAAACCGATGGCAGAAAACACGAAAAAAAATATATTTTTTGCATGCTAATTAAGGCTGTCGATACAGTAGCATGTTATTTTTTTTGCTTCCATTAAATTAGCAAATTTAATCCATTTGAAAAAAAAAAGGAAAATTTTTTTGCTTGCAAACTTGATCTGTTGACACGAACAGAAAATTGCATATTTTTTTGTTTCCTATTAAATTAATTACCTTTGTGCTTTAATTAATTGCTGGGTTGAATTTGTATTAAAATTTAGCTATTGGTTATTGGAACTAGACCAAAATTTGATTAAATGGATTGGATTTTAGTTAGAATTAATTAAATCCGATTAAGTTGGTTCATTTCAACTGGAATTTAAATTATTAGTTAATTTAATCAGACCAACTTGAACCAACTATGTTTATGTCTAGTTCGAACCATTAGTTGGCTTGACTAGACCAAGTTGATCCAATTTAATCTAAACCATTGGTTGGTTCGACCAAATTTTATCCGTTGTTTAACCTGATTAAATGGGCTAAGGTTAGACAAGAACAGATTAAGATAATCATGTCCAATTAGATTAGTTCTAATAAGGACAATAAATTCAACCTTAGAATCTGATCGATCAGTCCGATGTCAGTTAATCGAGGCTCCTCGAAGAAAATTTGTTTTTCTTGTCTATTTGTGATTTTACGTGTATACATATGAATTGAATTGAACCAGTTTTGTACTGGATTGTCGGTTTTGTACTGACAATGTATATTTTTCAATTCTAAATATTGCACGATAGGGACAGCATGGCTGGTCATAATGAGCGACTAGAGGAGCTATTGGCGGAATTCAGGATAGTTTTCTATAGTCCATTTCTCGGAGTCCAGGGCGTTATAGGACGACTGGATCGGATCTTCTGGAAACTTGAGCAGGCCGGGTTCCCCATGATTGATGATCACCGAATCGGGGAATTAATGCGTGCTCTACCAAAGAGAGCAGGGAAAGTTGCGAATCAGATATGGGCTGAACACAGCTTTCGCGTCTCCTACATAGAGCTATGCAATCAGCTGCTGCGCCAACAGTTTCCTGAGGACTTGGGGGAATCTGACTCCGAGTCTGAAATGGAGGAGGATCCTGAACCCGAGGAGAATCTCGAGGAAGAGGAGGATCCCGAGATTCTTGAATACGAAGAAGATCCCGAGATGGAGGAGGATCCAGAGGAGGAGATGGATCTGATTGAAGAATTCCAAGGGGATCCTGAGGAAATTGATTGGGATCCGGACGTGGATAATATGGAAATAGAGCAGGATCTAGAAGAAGAAGAAGATCCTAAAGAGACAGTAGAGGATCCTGAAGAGGTCCCAGAGGAGATTCCTCCTCCACCTGAGGTCACTCTGGTCCAGACTAGAGAGACGGGTCAATTTTTTGCTACGATTCTACTGTCCGCTCTATTGGGAGCAATATCAACCTATTTGTTCTCTTAGCTTACTTTAGTTACTGACGTTATGTACAGTCAGTATTTATCCATGTAGTGTAATTGTCGTTATGTACGAACAGTTTAAGTAATGTTATATGTTAACAAATTTGTTAAATGATTAGTTTATTTAATGATGATTAGTTCATCATAATTAAATGATTAGTTCATTTAATGATGATTAGTTCATTATAATTAAATGATTAGTTCATTTAATGATGATTTGTTCATTTGATGGGATGTGTGTGATATAACTAATCATTGTTTATTAGATTGGAACATACAAAGGATGAGTGGGAACGTGGTTGTCACTTGATTTTGTAAACCAACTCTATTTACAATGAGTTAGTTATTGATTACATGCATATAACATACACTGAATTACTAAATAATGCGTTTATTTATGTTAGGTCGTGGCAACAAAGAATATTATAGCTGAACTGAACAAAGGAGAGAAACTAAATGGGGACAACTATAAAATATGACACCTCAAGATACAGTATGTACTTGAGGAACAAGAAGTTCTAGAAGCTGTAAATCAGTTTATGGTAGAACCAGTAGACGGTGCTACCGCCCAGCATAAGCGTGATCTTGATGCCTACAAGACATGGAAGAAAAAGGACTCCATAGCAAAGGGCATTTTGATTAGTTCAATGGTTGATGACCTAGTGTATGAGTATGAGTCATTGCCTTCAGCTCATGCTGTCTGGGTTACCCTGAGAAATAAATATAGTGGAGTTAGCATAAGTAAACTTCGCCAGCTGACAATCAAATTTGACAGCTTCAAGAAACGCCCGAATGTCACCATAACCCAACATCTTAGGGAAATAGGAAATATGATTCGAGAGCTAAAAACTGCCGGTCATGAGTTGACAGATGAACAACAGGTTCAGGCAGTTATCCGTTCCCTTCCTGATTCTTGGGAATCAATGAAGCAGAATCTTACTCACAGTGAAAGCATTAAAACTTTCATTGATGTCTCACGCCATGTTGAACTGGAGGCGGAGAGAGTAGAATCTGCAAGGATATCTGGACAAGCTTTCGTAGCTGAAAGATCTAGACCCAAGAATAAGAAGATATGGTTCAAGAAAGGAAAGGGAAAGGGAAGAGGAAAAGAAGCTGCTGCTGGGCAAGGCCCGATCAAGAAGGAGTTTAAAGGAAAGAAGTATGGAAAGAAACCTAAAAGCAAGCTGACTTGCTATAACTGTGGCAAGAAGGGCCACTTCGCTCGAGATTGTACCGAGCCGAAAAAGGTAATTCCATATTTAACTTCTTTTCATAAGCATAATGTTGCTAGTTCAGTGTTGTTAGCTGATTCTCATCCTTTGTGGATTATAGATTCAGGAGCAACGAACCACGTAGCTCGTGATCGAGCTACATACGTGGAGTACCGTCGGGTACCAGCTGGTAACAAATGGATATATGTAGGAAACAATGCAAGAATTGAAGTCAAAGGCATTGGCACTTGCAAGCTCAACCTTCGTGGTGGACAAACGTTGTTTCTACATGATGTCCTTTATGCTCCTGATATTCGACGGAATTTGGTTTCCGTTACTTGTCTTCTTGATTTGGGCTATTGTATAAACTTTTACAGTCGTTGTGTGGAACTTCGAATTAACTCTGTGTTAATTGGGTGTGGTTATGTAATGAATGGTTTCATGGTTCTTGATATGGAACATGATATTAATTGTGGAATTAATAGTTGTTTTTCAAACATTGCTCTTGCTAGTGATGCTGATATCAATGAGGAAATTTGGCATGCTAGACTAGGACATATAGGACAAGAAAGAATGAATCGATTAGCTAAGGAGGGTCTATTAGGCTCTCATGCTAAGATTAACTTGTCAGTATGTGAGCATTGTCTTGCTGGAAAAGCAACGAGGAAACCATTTGGCAAGGCTATTAGAGCTGAGTCACCATTGCAATTAATTCATTCGGATATTTGTGGTCCGATGAATGTGAAGGCTAGACATGGAGCTTCCTATTTCATTACATTCATTGATGACTTCACACGTTTTGGTCATGTGTATTTGATCTCTCATAAATTTGAAGCATTAGATTGCTTCAAACGTTATTTAAATGAAGTTGAGAATCAAATGGATCGTAAGGTTAAAACCTTACGCACTGACCGTGGAGGTGAATACTTGTCTGATCAGTTCAAGACAACTTGTAATGACCGAGGGATTATTAGACAGCTAACTATCCCAGGAACTCCGCAGCAAAATGGAGTTGCTGAAAGAAGAAATCGGACTCTTCTAGATATGGTTAGGTCTATGATGGCTCAAGCTAATTTGCCAATTTTCTATTGGGGAGATGCATTATTAGCTGCGACCTACATACTTAACCGAGTGCCTTTCAAGTCTGTTCCATCTACTCCATATGAACGTTGGACAGGCAGAAAACCAGATTTGAGTAATCTGAGACCCTGGGGGTCAGCTGCCTATGTTCATGATAAGACTCACAAATATGGAAAACTAGGACCAAGAGCTAAAAAGTGTATCTTTATAAGGTATTCTGATACTTCTAAGGGTTACGTTTTCATTGGTGAGCAGCAAGATGGAACCGTCTCTGAAATTGAGTCAAGAGATGCCACTTTTCTCGAAACTGAATTCCCAACAAGAGGTGAAGTTGATAAGTCGATTCCTTTATTTGTAATAGAGGAAGAGGATAATGTTCCTTTATCAACAGCTCAGGTATCACAGGAGATACCTGAATCTAGTCAACCCAGTGGGAGTGATTTGCCAATGAATGAATTAGTTTCAGCTCCTCAACAGTCCGACTTACGAAGGAGTAGTCGTAAGATTATTCCTCGGAGAAGGTTTGACATTGAGAATGAGGCATTAATGATACTCCCTGTTGACGATGAGGAACCTCGATCGGTTGAGGAAGCATTGAGATGTTCAGTCAGAGAAAAATGGAGAATTGCAATGGATGAGGAAATGGAGTCGATGAGAGAGAATCATGTTTGGGATTTAGTCGATCTTCCTCCGGGCCGAAGGGCTATTGGGAATAAGTGGATTCTCAAAATCAAGAGGAAAGCAGATGGATCGATTAATCGATACAAAGCTCGTCTGGTTGCAAAAGGATATACCCAAATGGAGGGTATTGATTTTGAAGAGACATTTTCCCCAGTTGTGAAGTTTGTGTCAATACGTGTCATTTTAGCTATAGTGGCATATTATGACTTGGAATTACATCAGATGGATGTAAAAACGGCTTTCCTTAATGGTAATCTTGACGAGGAAATCTATATGGCACAGCCAGAAGGTTATATTGCTGAAGGCCAAGAGGATAAAGTATGTAGACTTAAAAAGTCTATATATGGGCTAAAGCAAGCGTCGAGACAATGGAACATAAGATTTAATGAAGTCATTTTATCTTATGATTTCGAAATGGTCAATGAGGATCATTGTGTATACCTCAAAGAGGATAAAGGAAAGATTGTCATATTATCGTTATATGTTGATGATATGCTAATAGCTGGAAATGACATACAGTTTGTGATAGAAATAAAATCGTGGCTTTCATCACAATTTGACATAATAGATATGGGAGAAGCTGAGTACATCTTAGGGGTAAAGATCATTAGAGATCGAACAAAAAGACTTTTGGGTTTGTCTCAAGAGGCTTATATTACTAAGATGTTACAACACTTCAATATGTCAAACTGCAACATTGAACAAACTCCTATAGCGAGAGGTACTGTTCTGAGCAAAAGTATGTATCCCAAGACTCCTAATGAAATAGCCGACATGAAGAAAAAATCATATGCCAGTGCCATTGGTAGTTTAATGTACACTATGTTGTGTACACGTCCTGACATCAGCTATGCAGTTGGCTTGGTTAGCCGTTTTCAGTCAAACCCAGGATCGAGACACTGGAAAGCGGTGAAGAGAATATTCAGATATCTCAAAGGGACAGCGGATTATTGTCTCTGCTTTCAAGGATCAAAGTTGAGCCTGAAGGGCTACTCAGATGCAGATTGGGCTGGAGATCTTGATGACAGAAAATCCACATCGGGCTATGCTTTCTTGCTGAATGGTGGCGCCATCTCATGGAATAGCAAGAAACAAGCTTGTGTAGCTTTGTCGACAATGGAAGCCGAATATGTGGCTTGTGCAGCGGCTGTACAAGAAGCTGTCTGGCTGAGAAGATTCCTGAAGCATTTGAAGATTGCTGAGGATAGTGGGAGTCCAGTTACAGTGTTCTGTGACAATCAAGCTGCAATAGCTTTTTCCAAAGATCCCAAGTATCACAGCAAAGGCAAGCATATAGAAATCAAATATAATTATGTAAGGGATATTGTTGACAAGAAAAAGGTAGTTCTTGAGTATATCCCTACACGTGCTATGCTTGCAGATCCTTTTACTAAGCCATTGACTAAAGAGTCATTTCTTGGATATGTGAAGTCCATGGGACTTCGAAAAATGTAACACAATGTACAGACAAATTCATTATATATGAAAGTGCCATGATTTATTCAGTGTATGTATTGGTGTTACATTTTGAATAAAGTCTCGATAAGCATGTTGGTAGGTTGAGATTGGTCCACTCACATGGACAATCATCTCTATTTGTTGAGTATAAATAGAGGTAAGATCATTACTTATGGGGCAGCTTGAGTAGCTGTGAATAGAGACATACTCGTAAGTTGAGGTCGCCTTGATTTTGTATCAAGATGAGATTATTTAATGTAATAATCGAAGTAAATGTTCCCACCATTTACTGAGCCTGCTTGTAGCCAGATTGGAGTTCATAGGTTGAATTCAGGATTAGACATTGGGTATGTCTAGATCGAAATCTGTACGATGTTAATTTTAGAAGAAAAACATGCACTCTTTATGTGTTAAAGAGAGAAACATCGTAGCATGTGTTTCATACCACATGTGCTATAGCGACAATAAGGGTTGTAAGAGAATTGATCCCTGCTTCCTTACTATGTGAGACCCTTGAGGTTATAAGTTAATCTCAGTTTTACCCTAAGTGACTATTTAGCTGTTTACTTGAAATTCTAATCAGTGTATGCTACTTTAGCATGTGTCCTATTGACTATGGATGATTCGGTCTACGGAGCATAACTAGGAAAGCAACTGATTAGAATGAAGAGATTCTAGCTATAAAGGAAGATTAAGAGAGATTTACATCATTGGCATTTATTCATTGGTCGACCAATTATATTTTTTGTTGAGTACTTAAAATATGATTGTGAATAATAGTATTGAATGGAAATACTGAACATGCTCTTGACTTAATTGTCATGATGAGGGATTAGAGATGTTCATATTGATGTAAATAATTTAATCTGGGGAAAAAGCAAGTAATTGATGTCTCTGATTCATGTGATAGAGCGACTAAATAAAGTGTAATAACTTTCTTAGTATTGATCGCTCAGAGAGCAGCTAAGTTAAGTGTCACAACTTTCTTAGCAATGATTGCTCAGTATGCTTGCTGTCGCACGAATCATTTTCCCTAAAGTATGAATTGGATGTTCTGTTAGTCTATGTGACTATATGGTCTTTGTGACTATCTGGTTTTTGTAACCTAGTTATGATATGGTCTTTGTGACCTGATTCTTATATTGTCTATGTGACTTGACTTGTATGAGTGGGAGATGTAAGGAGTGGCAGCGTGTGCAGTTATTAACTGCACACGCTGCAGCGTGTGCAGTTACTGCACACGCTGAGGGAGTGGGCTCGATGCCCCTCCCTCTCCACTCCTTCTACACCCCTTTGCTCCCCTATATAAGAAGGGGGGTAGGGGGTTCATTCAAGGCAAGTGTGTGAGTGAAGGCATTTGGAATTCTAGAAGTGAACATCCAAAGCGTTTGAGGGATTTGGTTCGTGATACCGAGAGGGGAAGAGCTTTCCGACTCGTGATCGTTCTTCCGACGACAAGCACGAAGAACAACGAAGGACGGCTTGGATCCACTGTAAGTGTTTACTGTTTTTCAATATGTATATTCGTTCAGAATTTCATGCTTAGATTAACAACCATAAGGGTCAATGATAGACAATAACTACTCCTCTCCTCTCGAATACAACTTACAACTTTCATCATACTATATTCCAAAGAATAATTCTTCTCAAAATCTCAAAAGGAGCTTAGTCGATCATCTTCTCTATGCAACTTTCATCTTTTATTTGCTTACTTATTTAATAATCTAATATTTAATTTTATATAACAAAATAAATTTAATCAATATTTTATAAAATTTTATTTTAAAATTTAAAGTTACTTTATCATCGCATAAAAAATACCTAAGTTCATTGCAACCATCTCATTTATATCTTATATAAAAGATTTCTATCCATTACTCTTTTATTTATAAAAATAATTTTAAATATTATTTTTTTATAAGTAATGCCCTCTCTTAATTGTATTATATTTTTATTTTATTAAGTCTGAAATTATTTATTTTTAGTATCTTTCATCCATATTCGAACGTGATATTTTCTGATAGATCAAAATAATGTATATTGTAACATGACTTGAAAAAAAAACAATAGAATTGATGATAAATATAATCAAATAATTGATTTGGCAACAATGTCACAATCATAATCACGCGTAAGGGTTAAAATTTATCAATTATTATTTTTAGATAGAATGCGTAATCATGGGAAATAGGATTTTGGTTCGTCTATTGTCTATCAGGAGTATTTTTTTAATTTATCATGATGAATAATAAAAAATTTATATAAGGCAAATTGATCATATTTTTTTATAATCTATCAATTAAGAGCAATATAATTGTGACTAAGATTTTCTAAAGTATCCAGTACCTGTATTGGTGACTAAGATCTGGAATCTCAGGGGGAAAAAAGTAGTTTGAATGCGACTTTGAAAACTGAGATTATTTGAACAATTCCAAGCAAGTAGTTTTTGCTTTTTCAAAGAAGGCACACTGTCACGATTTTATGTTGCAAAAATACGAGTTTTTTTTCCCTACAGAAACAATTCAGCTTTCAACTGATCAGGTCAATAAAATTAAGCAGAGGTGACAACTCTAATTCAAGTCATCCGATCTCTCCGACTGAGCTCACTAGATCCCTTTAGCTCGGATAATTATTTTCTTTCAGATCGGTCACCCGGTCTTGATCTCTCAAATTTAATTCACCAGACCTCTCAGCTCAGCTCAATTGATATTCGTTTCCTTTCAACTTTGGTCACCCGACCTTTTAGACTCAGTTTATCAGATCCCTCCAACTCGATCATCCGACCTCTTAGACTCATTTCATCATACCTCTCTAGTTTGAATAATCGATTCCTTCAGCTCAAGCATACTCAGGAGAATTTTACATCCTTCGTGATTTATCGTGCCATTTTCCCAAAAGAGCATGGGTAAAGTGGTCTTTACATTCGTAAGACGTGAGCAACATAGCCGAACTCCCATAAGACGCGAGCAACACAACTGTTTCTCCTGAGATGTGAACAGACATTTGGGTAACATAATTACACATCCACAGTCCTAGATAAAATCATATGCTCCCGTGGATACAGAAATATGAACATAATTTTTTGGACTATTCTACTTCTTTACCGTTTTAACTTTTCTTATGCTTGAATACTGCGGTAACTTAAGTGTCAGAATGGTCATGCTGAATCCAATCTCGACTCCCTTTTAAATTCTTACCGAGTGTCTGTAAGAACTTGACGAGCCCCCTTTTGTCCTCGTGTCACCCACAATATTCTCCATGACTCATTTGATCGTGATCTCAAACAAAAATAAATTGTTTTCCAGAGACTGAGTCAGTTTCGTAGTAAAAGCATCCTACTAATTGAATCAGTTTTTATGTGGTTCGATTGGAAAATTGTGAATCGAGCATCCTATCACTTCTGGTCTAGCAAGGACTCGTAGGCTGAAATGAAATGAATTGAAACGAAGTAAAAGCATCCTACACTGCTAGAACCAAATCACATATATACTGTGATAGGGTTGAATAGCCCGAGGGCCGGGGCCAGTTCGGGATGAAGAAGCTATGTACCGTGGCACATCAGATCGAAGCGACCCGGGCCTCAGGACCCCCTTTCGGGGGACGTGCCCAGGAGGGTCAGCCAGAAGACTCCCCGGGATCACCCCGAGGGGTCGAGCCCCGAGAGCACCTCGGGATTTGCAACGCTCGCACTCGCCCCGAGATCACCTCGAGATCACCTCGGGAGGCGGAGCCCCAGTGATGACTGACCTCAAGTACTGACCCCTTCCTTATTTACGGATAAACATCCCCGTTATAAGGAGTCATCACGACCCTTAAATATCGCAACGGATCGAGGCGTAATAACGGCGCAGACGTTTCAAAAGCTATCCAGTAACTGCCGAAAGAGGGGGCAACGTGGTTCAAATCACGGAGACGTGGCGCAGATCGAGGGGGCATGCCTAGTCTACCTCCATCGGTATAAAAGGTAGCTCAGCCCATCCGATAAGGGGATTACGCATTGTCCTTGCTTAGTACATTTTTCCTTTCCTACTGCTTTTACTCTCCATCAAGAGCCTGACTTGAGCGTCGGAGTGGACTCCGCCGGACAACCTCCGGCGTGTCCTCTAACGCTCGTGTTAATCTCGCAGGGCCTTGAGTTCCTCCCCATCGCCGCAACTTCCACGTGGGCAGAACCTTGGTGAGTGGCCATTGACGACGATTCCTTCCGGAACAAATTTGGCGTCGTCTGTAAGAAACTAGCAAAGCACTTGAAGGAGCACCGATGGCAGGACAGGAGGGATAATCCCTTGTCTTACAAGAGAGGAACTCGATCACCTAGTAGTCAACGCCATTAAAGAGGTGCTGGAGCAACACCAAGTCGAGCAGGCTGCCTCGTAACAAGGGGATCCGGCGAGGGAGGAGAACCCTAGAGTCTCCGTCTCGCATTCGCGGAGATCCGCCACCCCGGTGGGGCGACGGGACGGAGCAGCCCCGGGTCCCCAAAGAGAATCTCCCAGAGACATTGAGAAGACCCACTCGGTAGCCTCCAGCGCCCAAAGGCACGAAGAGGAACAGCGGAAGAGGGATGGACCCAAGACCTCCCATAAGGTTCCCTCTACACCTTTCTCGTCCGAGATTGTCGAGGACCCCATGCCAAAGCAGTTGTCACGCCCCGAGACCCCAGGAGCCGCTGATCCAATAGAAAATCGGACAACACCTCCCCTGTCCGGCGGACAATTCACACATACACATATCTCATAAAACACAACCACACAGTTAAAATGGCCTCAGGCCTCAAATCAAGATAGAATATAATATAAAACCGGGTAAACCATACCTAACTGCGGACCGGTCCGACTTACGACAAAACACAAAGCATAAAGGTCTCACAAACGTACAACTATACTGTCGTATAGTATGACTAAGTCCAACAAAAGCAACAGCGGAAGAAAACAATAGATAATACTAGCAACACACTAGACGATAAATCCCGAAGACATCTCGACAAGTACGCGAACTGGGACAGGCTGTCGGGCACGCTCCAGTCAGTCATCCTGAAATAAAAACAAGGAGCTAACGGTATGAGTAATAAAACTCAGCGAATATCTCATCATATATATACAAGATATTCTAAGATAGCAACAGGGTAATAGACTACCGAAATCGTACATGCACAAACAGTAATAAGAAGAGCTGCAAGAGAACAATAAGAACTACCATACCAATATCGCAGAGTCGCCAAGATTAGACACAAGGGTCTCCTGTAAGTGCATGTCAATCATATACAACATCAAGTATAAACAAGCACAAGTAAGGGCAAAATAAACGAACACACAAAGTGCAATGACATGGTCTGGTCATCCTTGCCGTCGGTCAGACATCGTCACCTATGTACGGGAGGAAGCTGAACGGAGGCCACCCTCCGACGTAGGGCTGTGACTGCCGTCCATACTCTGCCATCACTACTCCTGAGCGATCGAGTAGACGGGATGCTGTCGGTGTAACACCCCTACTCCATGGCCTATCCTAGCGAGGTAATCCATCAGCCTAAGGCCATCTGTGGAGGACATCTCTGTCTGAGTGTTACCACTACCCTATGTATATAAATGGGGGAGAGACCTCTCCCTCTCATCTCCTGGTATCTGGACAACTCAAGGAGGGACATCTGCCTGCTATCACGCTCCGATTCACTAACCCATGAGTGCACGAGCGAAGCAGCACAGAGCACACTACCCATACTCCGTCAACCACTAACCCATGAGTGGCCGTATGGGTAGGTCAGTATGACTGTCGACCTAGCTCACCCAAAAGGGGCCCCTGCTCGACAGTGATGCACTGTTAAATCCGAAACTTTTGTGTGACTCCGGAAAATTTCTCAGAAAAAGGTCTTAGGGTTTCCGGGCTTCCAGACAAGGTTTAGAGGACTTAACTGATTTAAAACCAAACCTTAAAGGAGCTGTTTGTGAAAATGTTCAAAGATAAGGGTCTAATTTGAATTAATTGTAAATTTTGGGTCTTAATGCAAAAGATCACAAATAAGAGGGGGTGTTAGGGCAGCGCGCTTGTGTCGGTATCTCTTCCTCTCCCGATCGAGCGCCGACGCCACCCCTTCTCGACTTCTCTTCCTCGCTGACGCCACTTCCTCCTCAGATCTGGCCGACGCCACTTCCCCCATCTCTACTGATCTCCCACCTCAGCTTCTTCCCTCGCCGACGCAGTCGATCTAGGCGAGCTCCGGTGAACTAGGGTAAAGTCGGAGCACATCAAAGGGGGGGGCGTTAGCTGTACCTTGGATCTGCTGGTGTGGAGCAGGATTTCAATCGAAGATGGACTGAGGTAAGGAGACCACCACTAGGATTTCTGTGTTGTCTTGAATAGATTTGAGTGTGAATACTTCTCACTCGAAGCTTTATGGGATTGATTCTGCTTGGACTATTTTGCTGCGATCTTGTTCTTTGGTGCATGTTCTAACAAGCGGATTGGAGGCGTCTGGACTCGGGTTGAATTCCTCCATTCAGAATATAGCTCTGCTCCGGTTGTGAAGTGGATTTCAGCTTCAGGTAAGTGCTGATCTGTTTGTATCGATTGGGATTAAAGTTGTTTGGTTGACTTTAGATTGAAAGGATATCATTAGGAGTTTTGGAATTAAACATGTTGAATCCTAGGTTTTCATTTGCCGTCGTGAACATTGAATTAGGTGGTAGATTGGATTTTGGGAATTGGTGATACATGTGTTATATGATACTATGTTGTGTTAGTCTAGATTGATAAGTGGATTATTGGTTTTGGTGTTCTTTTGGGTTTCTGCCGTGAGGTATGGGTTTTGTGGTTGTGTTCTTGCCATGAGATCATGAAGAATTGGTTGAGGATAGTATGTCCTGGGTTGTTGAGCTACTGCCATGAGTTAGTAGGAGAGGAAATGTTATTTGAAATTTGTTACTATCCTTATAATAATCTGTGTAAGGTTTTGAATGGGTTCTACTAGTGGATGGATTCAAATCAGTGAAGGTAAGCTTTATTTTGAAACGTACTGTGGGTTGGAGTATGCTCTAGTAGTTGATGAGTTTTGGTAATTTTCGGAATTGAAACTATTTATAGGTTGTAGCTTTAGAACTTGTTCTATGTTGTTGTTGATTGTGGATCAGTTGTGTGGGCATAAATCTGATGAAAATCTGACTTTTGGGTTCAGATAATATTGTGGTCTTTGTGATACTAAGCCATGAGCTAGCTTTAGGATGAGAGTTAGTCTATGAATTTTGGTACTGATAACCATGCTAATGGGTGATGAATCGTGGAATTTGATGAGGAAATGGTGAAGTTTGATTACTGTAATGGAATGATTTTATTCAATTTGAATTAGTGATAGCTTCAATCCGTTTGCTTGGCTCTGGTTTATGCCATGAGTGTCATTGAGATTCTAAAGGTGTGGTTGATCTATTCTGATGTGTGATGCATAAGAATGGTGTTTAGATCAGCGAATTTAAGCTTATGTGGAATTAGTGAGGTCTATGGCTAAACCTAATCTAATCATTGGGATGAATTAGATTAGGGTTAATGATGGGTTAGATCAAAGGTAACCTAAGGAATTGAGATTTATTGAAGTTAATCATTAACTTGGATTGATTAATGGTTGTTGCTGCGTAAATAGCTATCTAATATGTCCTTTGATACAGGACACTGATCGATTTGCTTTTGGACTTCTGGACAGAAGGTTCTCCTTTGATACAGACTCCTACTTTGAGGCGGGTACCCTTTGACTTATCTTTTAGATATTGTCATATTGCTATGCATGGTTGGTTATAGATAGCAGTAAGATTATACGCTATCCCTGGGATATTATGCCTGTCCTGGATACTTGTTAGTTATCCCTGAGTTATTATGCATGTCCTGGATACTTGTTAGTTATCCCTGAGTTATTATGTCTGTCCTGGATACTTGTTAGTTATCCCTGAGTTATTATGCATGTCCTGGATACTTGTTAGTTATCCCTGAGTTATTATGCATGTCCTGGATACTTGTTAGTTATCCCTGAGTTATTATGTCTGTCCTGGATACTTGTTAGTTATCCCTGAGTTATTATACCTGTCCTGGATACTTGTTAGTTATCCCTGAGTTATTATGCTGTTAGTTTCATACAGTCTCAGGTATTGCCATATCTATATGTATGCTTAGATATCGGGATGTATCTCTTGTATTTGACATGAGGGATGTATGTGTGCATATCATACATCATTCTTGCATTGTTGCATGCCGACGATCAGCGACTCCCTTGTGGTTGAGCCTAATCGTCTTCCGGTACATGATATGCACGCACGACCACTCATGGGTTAGTGGATACCGTAGATGTGTGCATTTGCCCTGTATTGCTCCGTTCGGCCACTATGAGGAGGGTGAGCGCGGGCGTGGTAGCAGCCAGGGCCCTTCTCGTACTGAGCCACGAGGAGATGAGAGCGGAGCTCCCCCATTGCTTGGGGTAGGGGGGTGGTCCCCCGCCAGCATCCTGTCCACCCGGTCACTCAGGAGCAGTGATGGCAGGGTGCGTACAGTTGTCATAGCCCTACCCGTTCAGACGTCCCTATGACAGGTGTACGATGATCTGTCTGGTGTCAGGGGTGACACATGTCATTGCACCATGTGCATATTTTGCATCGTGCATTGTTTGCTGCACTTGATTCTTGCACTTGTTTGACATGCATATTCTGGAGACTTGTTATTTGAGATTATATGTCTAATGATATTTCCTTGGTACTTATTGTCTTTTTTTCAGGTTAGCTGGATTCTGGTATGTATCTACCTCAGTATTTCCAGTACTAGTTTTTCCATATTGTTGATATGAGATTGTATTAACGTAGATGCTTATTGTTATTATAACATACTATGCATATCTGCTGGGTATTCGCTGAGTTATGGACTCACCCCGTTGCCATATGTTTTTATTTCAGGTTGAGATACTTGGAGTCGCCAGAAGAGCCCAGCAGCCAGTCCCTACCCATCGCGACGACATGGTTTCGTTTTGTACTTTGTAGTGTATTGTCTTATATTTCTTTTAGCAATATGTATATGTCGTATGTGTCGTGAGCCCTAAGGGGTTGTTGTATTTGTTGTTTCGTCATAAGTCGGACCGGTCCGCAGTCAGGTATGATTTATTTTGTGTTATGGTCAGTTTATGTTTTAGTTTTGAGGCCTGAGGCCAAATTATTATCTGCGTGTGTGTTTGGATAGTGTATGTATGTGTAAATTGTCCGTCGGACAGGGGAGATGCTGTCCGATTTTATATTGGAACAGCGGCTCCTGGGTCTCGGGGCGTGACATGCACAGTGCACGATGATGCATAACACTGGTCATAAATCATCCACTATCTAGTCCACCTATATCAACATGATATGCAAGGATCGTGGATAATGCACCATAACCTAAGTCCTAAAGGTATAGGTATCACATGTCAGTTGTGGCACAAACAACATCAGCAAAACAAATATAAGAGTCATACCACAATCTATTACTCTATTGCTAAACAAGCATATCAAGTATATATATATATCTGTGACAATTCTAAAAGAAGAGTCAGAGATACCCGCCTCCTGATGTAGTAGTCCGAACATGAAGAGAATTCTCCGTCCAAATAATAGTTCGCAGCCAACAACTCAAGTCAACTTCCTGTATCCATAAAACATAACATAAGTCATCATTACAAATGATGTTAATTAAGCTAGACACCAAATCGTACCCGAGTTAACCTAATCATCTTTTTCATCTAATTATCTCTAATTAGATGATAGGCACAAGTTTTCGGGATTGGGTTCAAACTTAGGTTTAGTCTAACCTTAAACCAGATCCAATCCAACCCAACAAATTAATCCACTTATCACCTATAGGAATAACCAACATAACCCAAGATGGAAACCAATTGCCTCAACCTAGATCGCTGCACAATTCCACCATCAAGGAAATTATCCAAACTAATCTACAAATCACAGGAGCATGATAATACCAACCACTACAGCAACCGGTTCATCTCACATCTACACATCAAGCATTCACCTATCACTCGGATCCCTAACTCAAAACAGAATAACAATAAATTCAACATAGATCTCTCACACAAATTCAAGATTAGATCGAACTCACCAAAAATCTGAATCTCACGGTAGAACTGGAAGAATCAAAACAAGATCAACATCTATTCAAAATCCGATCACAATACCTTGATTAATCAGATCAACCCCAATTCTCAACCAAGACTAATCACTCACGGCAAGAAAAATCGCATGATCCAAATGCAATAATGGAAAAGATCAGAAACCAAAACTGCAATCATTTCCTCTAACACAAATCAGAAACTATAACAATCATCCCCACCATAACACTCGGCAAAAACCGAAGCCTAAACACCACACCAAGAACTCCAATCGATCTACATAGAACACACACACATTCCCAGTTCAAAAACCAAACCAATAGAAGAACAATCTAAAAACTCATCTACAAGAAAAACCTAGGTCCTTACCTAAATCGCCGCGCTCGCAGGAGAAGAAAGGTTCGACGTCCCACTTGCTCGCAACGACGGCGGAAAAGAAGGGTTACACCCGGCTCAAGAAGGTCGTGCCCTAGATTGCCGACCTGTGATTGGGATCGGTGCGCTGCTTCAATGGATGGAGAGGCGAAAGTATATGTGACTCTGATCGAGGAAAGGAGGAGGAACTGGGGGCGAAGATCGTCGACGTCGGTTGGAGGAGCGACCGAGAGAATCTGCAAAAGGGGAAAGAGGACGGCGAAATAGGAATCGCCACTCTAGGTTTGGGCTCTGCCGCAGGGAAGAAAGGAAGGTTTTTAATAGGTTTGGTCTTTTACAAAAAACCCCTCTAATTTTAGCTATTCGCTCGCCAACCCTTGATTTGGGTATATTTAGCTTTTTAGCCCTCCTACTTCAATAATTTCCCCCAAAGTCCCTGAATTTGGATTATCTTGCTTTTCGGCCCCTAAACATTCTGTATTTTAACAGCAGCCCCGCGGGCCGAGGATCCCCGATTATGATGGGAAGACGAGCTAGAAGATCATGCCTACAAATTCGAGAATGTCGCACTCCTGCACCAGTATACAGATGGTGTGAAGTGTCGGGTGTTCTTAAACACCCTGTCTGGAGTAGCTCAGCGGTGGTTCTAGAGGCTGCCACAAGGTTCCATCAACTCCTTCACGAAGTTCAGGACAACCTTCCTTCACCATTTCGCGAGCAGCCGTCGCTACCAGAAGATGGCACTTAATCTATTCGCCCTTAAGCAGAAGCCTAAGGAACCACTCAAGGAGTACATCTAGAGGTTCAACCGGGTTGTGCAAGACGTGCCCAGCCAACATCAGAGATACTCGTCAGTGACTCGCTGAAAGGGACTTCTTCCGATCCTTGGTAAGGAAGCCCCCCGCCAGTTTCGACAATTTGCTAGGACGCTCCATCAAGCATGTCAATGTGGAAGAAGTACAGTATTCCCGTCGCAAAGATCCAGTCGAAGCCCCCCCCTCCGGCGACTCCTCGATCAGATAGGAGGGAGCCGCCGGGCCCAGTTCGGGCAAAAGACCTTCACCTTGGGAAGGACCAGTGGGTTGGTAGGCGTCGGCTAGTTGAGACGGTAGACACCGAGCAGCCGGAACCATCACCAAGGTATTGTAGTTACCATGGCAGCTCGACACATTCCACTGAGGAGTGTCACGCCTTGAAGAAAAAGTTCGACGAGGAGGCAGACAACAAACCTCGAAGAAAGTGGAATAAGTCGAGGTATCACAGAAGGTCACCAAGACGAAGCTTTTCTCCTCGGCGACAACGTGAAGGGGAAAACAAGGTCCGGCCCCGGTCTCGATCACGATCGCGAGGTAGGAGTCGGGGGCCCGCGCCCTGAAGATCCCTCTCCTTAGAGAGAGATCCCCGAAAGGGCAAAACCCCCATGCGTGGTCCGCCCTCGGGCCATGTGGGAGTCATCTCCGGAGGACCTACTGGAGGTGACTCCAATCGAGCAAGGAAGTCTTACACCCGGCGATTGGAAAACTACTCCATCGGGACAAGTCGAAGCCAGGAGCCAGGCCCTACAATCTCTTTTGGGCCATCCGACCTCAAAGAAGTGGAAGCTCCCCATGAGGACGCCTTAGTGATCGTAGCTCACATTGCCAACTATGAGGTGAAGCGCATCTTCATATATACGGGGAGTTTCGTGAACATCCTGTACAAGGCGGCTTGGGAACAGATGCAGATAGACGAGGATGAACTGCTCCCGGTCTCGACCCCACTATTTGGTTTCACGGGGTATCGAGTGCAACCGGTAGGGCAAATCACCTTGTCACTCTCGTTGGGCAGCGACAGGCTCGAAAGAACCCGTAGGACTCCTTACTTGATCGTGGACGTGCCCTCCTCCTACAATGCCATCCTGAGCCACCCAGCGCTCAGCACTTTCCAAGCGGTGGTCTCTGTTTACCACCAGAAGATAAAGTTCCCGGAAGGTGACCGGGTGGTGGAAGTCCAAGGAGACCAGCTAGTGTCTCGGCGGTGCTACAGCGGAGAGGTCAGAATAGAGTCTCGGATGAACCTAAGGGGCTTGTACGACTAGCTGTAGGAGAAGGGCAAAAACTCAGGAGGTTCTGGCCCGGCAGCGGTCTCGGACACTTCTAGTCTCGGTAATATTTAGGTTTTATTTAGAGTGTCTGTCTGTGTATCTCTGTGCCCTCGCAGAAAAATTAAGTAATAAAGGGAGATGCTTTCCTTAAAATAACAACACACCATCGAGGAGTTAAAAACCCTAATACCTCACAGTGCAGCCGATGCCCGGGGTACTTAGGCTTGGTCTGGGAGATACGAGTCCAACCAAGTACCCAAAACCCTAATACCTCCCGGTGCAGCCGATGCCCGGGGTACTTAGGCTTGGTATGGGACATACGCGCCCGACCAAGTACCCAAAATCTTAATACCTCATGGTGCAACCGATGCCCGGGGTACTTAGGCTTGGTCTGGGACATACACGCCCGACCAAGTACCCAAACCCTAATACCTCGCGGTGCAGCCGATGCCCGAGGTACTTAGGCTTGGTCTGGGACATACGCGCCCGACCAAGTACCCAAAATCCTAATACCTCGCGGTGCAGCCGATGCCCGGGGTACTTAGGCTTAGTCTGGGGCATACGCGCCCGACCAAGTACCCAAAACCCTAATACCTCGCGGTGCAGTGACGGACCCAAAATAGACTGTCACGAATGTGGGTCTCAAATTTAGAATTTATAAATAAATGCTGGAAACTCTTTTTGCAATCAAAATATGAAAACGTAGTAAAGGGGCCACATGTCGTATTTTTCCAAGGGACTAGTTGATGTTGTTTGATCCGAGCTTGTATTTATGTGTCGTTAATGTTTTTGGGTTTCAAATAAATATTGGATTTTGGGTTGCAATTCGGAATTGAAAACACAATGCAAAGAAGGAAACTTAACTATGAAACTTAACAAGTGATAGCCAGTTATAACTCAACCAAAAGGATCACTTACTCATCTAAAGCCCTAAAGCAGTTTGTTTGAAACTGATTTCTGATTTCAAAAGCAAAACAAAATGCCAAGCAATGAAACAACAAAGTCAAACGCAAGATATGGACAATTGCAAGCAATCTAAAACCAAATTGATACAAAATCATGCCAAGATTTCATTTGATACAAGTGCTAATAATTGAACAGCTTGATTCCAAAAGTAGAAAAACTGATGTATCCAAGAGTGACACTAAATGCAAAATGTATAACTGATCGATTCAGAATAAAGCTAATCAATTCATTTGAAACAAGCTCTTAATGAAGTGCCATGCATGAACACAAGGAAAAATTCAGACTTGAAGGTAACAATCCAGAAATGGATTGGACTGCAGAAACTGGATGGCAAGAATTCAGAATGACATGAATGCAGCAATTCGAATGCAAGAATTCAGAATGACATGAATGCAGCAATTCGAATGCAAGAATTCAGAATCAAGCTCAGAAATTCGAATGCAAAATTCAGACTGCATAAGCTGAAGATTTCAGAAATTAAAGGTGGATGGCAGAATTGGAAACTTGAATGGCAGGACTGGAATTCAGAAATACAGAAACAAGATGCAATATTTCAGAACTGAATTGATCTCACTTGGAAAACCATGCTGAAAGAAAAATTGCTGTGCATGAACGAGCTGGAATCAGAAGTTCAAGATCCATTCAATGCAGAAATTTGATGTGCAGATAAACAAGACTTAACATAGCAGTATCAGAAACTGAATTGGAATGCAGGAATTGGAAACAAAGTGGACACAAACCCAGTAAATAAACTAAAATGGATGCTATATCCTAAAGATCAGCAAGGCTTAAGTAGAACTTACATTTATTTGACACAAGAATTCAGAAATCATGCGCTGGAATTTCAGAAATGAGCTGGGTTTGCAGAAATGGAATTCAGATTTCAGATTTGAAGTCGATACACAATAACTAATGCGCAAAGCTAAAATCGAGTGCTATTTAGCTAGACTGAGCTGCAAGATAAATTCATAAAGTAAAAATAAAGCAAGTTGGAACAAAACGCAGGAACACAAAGGTAAGAACTGAAAATGCAGAATTGAGTTGGCACGCAACAAAGGATTTGATACGCAAGGATTTAAGCTGAAAATAACTGAAATTTAATGAAGTGTTAAGTAAACAAACAATCTAGCTACTACAAGTGCAAAAATTAACACCTAAATTAAGCTGAAACAATTCAGAAAGTTGAAACTAAGTGCTGATACGAAAAACAGAACAAAACAAGAAGCAGGAATCGAAAATTACACTAACACCATGGAAATTGACTAAGTAAACTAAATCTCTTGTCTCAACTCAAGAAACCCTTGCTGTCACTCAAGGATAAGCCTCGAATTGAGAAATAAACAATTCATACAAGAAAATTACAGCAGCTGGAATAAAATTCAGAAATGAAGTTACGGCTGAATTGAAAATGCAGCTAAAACAAAGAAAATTGACTAAGAAATCTAAACCCCAATCACTCCATTAGCTCAAGGTCTCCTTGTTCGTCACGCAAGGACTGGCCTCGAACCCGTAAGCTCAGCAATTCACTGGGAAACTGAATTGGTAGTCGAATCTAGCTCGAACTCTGTTCAAGTGGGAAACCCAATCGAAATCATCAATTCAGCTTGTCTGATTGAAGTGAAGGTGCGGGAATGATCCAAGCTTGTCCGAGAACCCCTCTAGATGGCTTGGATTGATGTAGAGCTTGACAAAACCAAAATCGAAGCTATCAAATACAGAGCTGCCGAAACCCTCAAACAGCCCTGTTCTTGCCCAATTCCGAGCTGAAACTCCACCGATTACTCTCCCCGGTGACCTCGAACTTGATCTAATGAAGAATGGAGGTGGTCGCGCCCCTTGGATTGAAAAAAACAGCTAAAGGAATGAAGAACAGGCGAAGAAGATGGAAACTGCGGCGGAGACGCGACAAGGAGGAAGCTGCGCAAAAATTTCCTTAAGTAATTAACATTGGACGGCTCTGATTGATTGGAGGAGATCCAACGGCTGATCTTGCTCTGATTTGATCCAAATTTTAATGATGATGATCTGGGGTCAGGATCTGCCTCTTGGTAGCTCGGATCCTCCAGATGTGCAACGGATGGTCCAGATCACCCTAATCTTTGCATGGACGATCTAGAGCCCTCCGAGCTTGATCCAACGGTTGATTTAGCTCTGATTTGAATGAAACCTTCAGATCTTGATCAGGGTGCTTGATCAACCCTAGCCCTAGCTCGGATTGCTTCAGATGGTCTCGGATAGCTCAGATCCAGCCGCTCTTGAATCGGACGACCCAGATTTAATCCTACTCTTGATAACGCGATCCGGGTCACTTCCGACTCAAGTTTGACCCAATATGCCCTAGGTCCATGAACCTTTCATGCCTACAAAAATAGATCAAGAATTTAATGGCCAAATAATCCAAATATGTGTAAATTTGTAATTAAGTCCAAAATAAGGGTAAGTTCTAAAACCTAGGGCAAATTCACAATTAAGCAATAAAAACATAGGTCAAACATGGATTTTAGCAATTAAAATAATCAACAAAATGGTACTTATCATGCAGCCGATGCCCGCGGTACTTAGGCTCGGTCTGGGACATATGTGCTCGACCAAATACCCAAAATCCTAATACCTCGCGGTGCAGCCGATATCCGGGGTAAGGCTTGGTCTGCGACATACGCGCTCGACCAAGTACCCAAAACCCTAATACCTCGCGATGCAGCCGATGCCCGGGGTACTTAGGCTTGGTCTGGGACATACGCGCCCGACCAAGTACCCAAAACCCTAATACCTCGCGATGCAGACGATGCCCGGGGTACTTAGGCTTGGTCTGGGACATACGCGCCCAACCAAGTACCCAAAACCCTAATACCTCACAGTGCAGACGATGCCCGGGATACTTAGGCTTGGTCTGGGACATACGCGCCCGACCAAGTAGTCAAAATCCTAATACCTCGAGGTGCAGGAGATGCCCGGGGTACTTAGGCTTGGTTTAGGACATACGCACTCGACCAAGTACCCAAAACCCTAATACCTCGTGGTACAGCCGATGCCCGAGGTACTTAGGCTTGGTCTGGGGCATACGCGCCGGACTAGGTAACCAAAACCCTAATACCTCACGGCGCAGCCAATGCCCGGGGTACTTAGGCTTGGTTTAGGACATACGCACTCGACCAAGTACCCAAAACCCTAATACCTCGTGGTACAGCCGATGCCCGAGGTACTTAGGCTTGGTCTGGGGCATACGCGCCGGACTAGGTAACCAAAACCCTAATACCTCACGGCGCAGCCAATGCCCGGGGTACTTAGGCTTGGTTTGGGTTGTTCCAAACACCCCACCAAGGACGCAAACCAGGGGTGCCTCATAACATCCTAAGCCCCCGGGACAGGTGGGTGCTACAGAAGCAATGGTAAAGTAGCATGCCCGACCACAGGAACATAAGAAGAACATTCAAACGAATAATCCTAGCATATACATACACAGGGTAACAAAAATATTGCTTTATTAGTATGAAAAACACAAGGAGATCAACATCTCAGAGAATTATCAAGATACAATTAGATGAGAGAAAGCGCTCTTCTACTTGGGCCTTTCTCCTCTACAGCTCCATTCCTGAAGGGTCACTAGGCTCGGAACCACCTTCTAAATACGCAGTGCGCGGAAACCTATCGGCAGGGTCCTTGAATCTTTTTCCACCTTCTGGGTACTCCATCAGAGTAGTCAATGACGGATGAGGACGCTTGAGGTAACACATGGGTAGCTCAACCCCATTCTAAGACCCCCCCTTCTTTCGCAAAGATGAGGTCTAGTACAACATTCAAAAGGCTGAAGAGGGGGAGCAGCGACTGCAATTTTTCTCCGGAGCGTGTAATGACGCAACAAAGAATTGCCTTAACAGGAGGGGAGGGGTAGCCGCGGCAATTTCTCTTCAGATATGGGATCAACAAAAAGACGAAAGAGAAAGAAAAAAGCCAGCGGCTGTAACCCCTCCACTCTTGATGACGGTGTATCCCACAAACACCATCCTTCGCCCAAAATATGGGGAAAACAAAGATTCGGAAGAGGATGGTGTCTGCTGGCGCAGGAGAAGGAAACCATCAGAATATGTCATCTCCACTATGCCCCCCTGGAGTCCCACGTCCGCCAGGATCTTCAGCGAAACCCTGGACATCATCTCCACCATGCTCCCCAGTGAAGATAACGATACAAAAACCTCTACCTCTGAGGAGTCCCTCGGCCAAGAACACTATTGCATCTCCGGGGTTAGGCATTGTGGACACCGACGAGGGGGAAGAGAGAGTGATGGCATCATGCCAGAAGGAAGAAGGCAGACAAAAGGGATGAAGGAGACAGTGCACCCCTCTCCCCCTATTTATATTGATGGTTGTCTCTCCGTGCAGTTAATGCATGGAGGACGCAAGAGTAACAGCAGACGCCGAGGCATCGTTTCGACCAACGCGCCCGCGCCACACCTAGGAACCCGTGACTCTTCATGAGTCCATTCAATAAGATTGCGTATAATGTGGAGGAGACGGTTCGGGAGCTACCCGCACACTCTAAAAGGAAATAGAGACGGGGGCCCGCCACGGACATAAATGCAGCCATGGAGCTTCGACCTGTAGAATCGTCAAAGGTCCCACACCCAGAATCAACCTCGAAGCAGACAACTACCTTCCAATTCGTCAAGCCCATAAAGAAAAGGCACGTGACACATCGAGCTAAAGCACATACACAAGAAATAGTAAAAATGATCGCCTTAATGCAAAATTGCAACAATAGGACCCGACCCCTGGGGGAAGACAGGGCCCCGCAAACTCAGGTACTTGAGAGAAAACCCCTCTCTAGCTCGGCCGACATTTACAATCGTATGGTAGCATCGGGGGGTAAGAGCTGGTCCTACTTCAGCTGATCGATAACCCTGTGGTAGCCCTGCTGCAGGCGCTTCATTACCTGGTCGGCCACGATGGTACGGAACTCATCCGACTCCAGAAACTTCGCCTTGAAGCCTGCCTTGGCCTCCTTAGAGCTAGGAGCTTCGGCAACTCGAAGGGTAAGGAGCTCGACCTCAGCAGCCTCGTTGGAACTCCTCAGTCATTCCAGCTCAGCAAACATCTCCGCCTGCTCGACCAAGACCTCTCTAAGCTCTCCGACGTGGCCGGCCCCGCTCATCCGATCGAGCCTAGACCAGATCATCCTCCAGGACGGATGCGCGGTCGGTGGCCATCAAGAGGTTAGACTTGTTCTGACTGAGCTGTTGCGCCTGATCTTGACTACGCAAGTTCAGTCTTTCAGCCGAGGCTACCGTGAGCCGGATGTCGCCTAACAACTCCTTCTCTCTCACCTGGAGGTGCTTTCTCTCCTGCGTCACCTGGAGCAGGCCCTTGGTAATACTCACAGCTTTCTCGGACGCTAGACATTCTCTGTGCCGGGAATTTTAAAGAGCCTGCTCCTTGTCTTGCAAGAGGTTCATCAGGTGGTCGACCTTCGCCCGGAGAGCCCTGCTGACCCCCGCCAGCATCAATCCTGCCTGACGCTCGTGGTCAGCTGTAGCCTCCGCCCTCAATGCCCGGCGGAGCAAGGCTTCAACCCGGGGCCAGGAATACAGACCCCGGCCGGCTGTCACACAATCCTCAATTGTCTGTCATTGCGCCAAGAGGTCAGAAACTAGGCAAGAGAACATCCAATACAACGGTAATCTGTACCTTAAGGAGGGTCTCCCGGAGGGTGGTTAGTGGGCCCGCCGAGAATCGTACGACTATCCCTCCAGAAGTATTCGACGTGTTGTCTCGCCGCGGTGAGCCCGGACGAGGAGGGAGTTGCTCGATGGTTGGGGCTTCAGGGGGCAGACTGGAGGGGCCAGAATCGTCTTCCTCGGAGCTAGAAGTCCCCTCAGATATGACCCCCACTGTCGGAACCTCCTTGAACTGCACCGGGGGGAAGGATTACAGGGAAGCCTCCAACGTTGCGTCCAACTTCATCCTTAGTCGGTCCAGTCTCATCCGGTATTGAACATGCAACACCCCCTTACCCTTGGGAGATATGGCCGGATCGATAGAGTTGGAGGAAGGCGCCGGGAAGAATGCCTCCGGAGCAGGGACCGGTGGAGGAGGTACAAAGGCTACTACCTCAGCAGGTAGAGCCGCTTTCTCAGGTACCGAGGGAAGAGGAGAGGAACGTACATAACGCAGTTTTTTCCAAGTAGGGCCCAAGCCCTTGGGGAGCCACCTTTTCTGCCGCCCAGTAGACCGCACTGCTGAAGGAACAATGGGAGGGGAGGTCCCCTCGCTAATTCCTCCTGAACGGACAGTCCGCAGGGAAGAGACAGCCCCAGAGGGAAGATCCGCCGCAAGGTCAACCGGTTGATCGGGAGGTCCGTGGCTCACAACTTGCGGGGGTGTAACAGTGGCCTCAACCTCTTGGGTGAAGCGATCCCATGGGGCGAGACAATAGTCCCCTCCGAGGACTCGGCGGGAGCAGGAGGCGCGTCCGGAGCGACCGGGGGAGGATTCAACGCCTCCTTATTGGTCTCCTCCCATCTAATGAGTCTGCCCATCACCTTGGCGAACATGACTTCCTCTGCAATAGTCAGACAAAAAAGAACATCAGTTAGAACTAGGGGGCATTGAAGAAAAAGACGAACGTACCAAGGGTGGGGCTGATCCGCGTCACTTTAGGGTTGAGGCCCACCCGGTACATAAGTTCTTCATCCTGCACCAGCCCCGGGCCGCTGAATTCCATGCTGGAGAGCACCTTCTAGCATGCTGGTACACGGGGCCCTGAAGGAATGCCTCTAATGAAGGAGGAGTCGGCAAATCCTCTATCCAACACAGAGGACTGAAGGGCAATGACGACAGTCGAATGAAGAAGAACTTCTCCTTCTATCCTTTATGCGAGGAAGGGAACCCTCCTAAAAACCTATAGCTCGTTCGGGCTGCGAAACTAAAGACCCCTCTAGACCCTATCGGGATGAAGAAAGAATGAAAGAGACGAGGGGTCAGAGGAAGATCAAAAAGTTTGAAGATGATATACGCCCCTCTCATCTGGGCGAAGGCATTGAGAGTCATTTGGTGAAGGGGGATACCAAACTAGGAAGCTATGTTCATGAAAAAAGGGGGGATAGGGAAACAGAGCCCTAACTCCATCTGCCCTAAGAAGAAGGTCAACATGCCTGCAGGGGGCTCCACGGCATTTGGCCCACTTTGGGGATGACCACCACCATCTTGGTCGGGATGTCGTAGACCTCGGTGGCCACCTGCAAGGCCTCTAGCCTCACTCTCGAGGAGGCGGACTCATACCATTCTGCGCGATAGCCTTCTATGATCCCTAAGAAAGAAGACAAAAGAGAAACAAACTACTCACGCGTAAAAGAAGCTTTACAAAAGAAGAAGACGAAGTGCACCAAGCCGCCGAGTCGGAAGTGGGCCTAACATCTGCATCTTCTCCTCTTATACCCAGGCAGCCGCCTGCCTGGGCGCAATGGGGAAGAGACACGTGGGAAGCAAGAAACCACCCCGCCCAGGCAGTCGCGAGCCAGTCACGACGGCGTACGCCCTCAGTACTCGTGGAGATGGTCGTTGGGACACGTGGCAATAAGGCATTCGCGAGAGTACCTTATCGCCCTCAAAAAAGGGTTATGCGCCTTTATAATGAGGAGACAGACGTCATTATAATACTTCGAGAGTCGAAGTAGCCTTTTCGAAAAGGATGAAACCAAAAAGAGGGATTTCTCGAAACTCGGAATGAAGATTATAATCCGAGGGCCCCGCAGAACTACTACAGGAGTAAGGACGATGAAGGTCTGTGAGAGCTCAGCTTCTTCATCTTTACACTAGTCCAATCAGTCAACCACACTTCCTTGGACCAGACTTGAAGAGGGGACTTGTGATAGGGTTGAATAGCTCGGGGGCAGCCCGGGGGATGAAGAAACTGTGTGCTGCGACACATTGGATCGAAGCGACCTGGGCCTTGGGACACCCTTTCGGGGGGGCGTGCCCAGGAGGGTCAGCCAGAGGACTCCCCGGGATCACCCCGAGGCGTCGGACCTCGAGAGCACCTCGGGATTTGCAACGCTCGCGCTCACCCGGGCCCAAAAGACCCCGAGATCACCTCGGGAGACGGAGCCCCAGTGACAACCGACCTCAAGTACAAACCTCTCCTTATTTACGGATAAGCATCCCCGTTATAAGGAGTCATCACGACCCTTAAATATCACAACGGGTCGAGGTGTAATAACGACGCAGACTGTTTCAAAAGTTATCCAGTAACCGCTGAAAGAGGGGGGCAACATGGCTCAAATCGTGGCGACGTGACGCAGATCGAGGGGGCATGCCTAGTCTACCTCCATCGATATAAAAGGTAGCTCAGCCCCTCCGGTAAGGGGGTTACGCACTGTCCTTGCTTAGTATATTTTTCTTTTCCTATTGCTTTTACTCTCCATCAAGAGCCTGACTTGAGTGTCGGAGTGGACTCCGATGGAAAACCTTCGGCGTGTCCCCTAACGCTCGTGTTAATCTCGCAGGGCCCTAAATTCCTCCCCGCCGCCACAACTTCTATGTGGACAGAACCCCGGTGACTGACCATCGACGACGATTCTTTCCGAAACATATTGATTGGGAGGTAATTTTATTGCTCAAGGCACATATTCATGTCTATTTTCTTTTAATTGGCATCTAATTTTATTGCTCAAGGCACGTCTCATTCACTTGTATACCTATCAACTATTGTTTTATTTAAAAAAAAAATCTAAAAATCAATCAATATGACACTGTTTTAAGAAAACTTACAAGGCATGACGGCGCCGTCAACTACGACGAAAGTAAAAAAAAAAAAAAAAACTACGACGAAAGTGGAATGACGATCCTATCACAAATTCACAATAGACCATAGAGCTTGCTTGTTGGTCACTTAAACACGTTATAATGAATCAATTTTAAGTTTTTTTAGTTTAACGTTTATGTTGTCTACTATTCATACACGTGATTGAATCTTCCGCTTGGCGGCCAAGAAACCAAAGCCCATGCGTTGATTTCTGAAAGGCCCTCGGCTCCACAACATGATGATGATGATGATGATGGTCAACAACAAGCCACGGAAACGTAATTCAAGGGAGAGATTCCAAGGTAGATCCTTCGTTATTTTTAATAATAAATATACAAATAGTTATCTAGGGTAGAAATGACAAAGAATCATATTTCAGTCATATTTTATATTCTTCGATTCACGGGTGGAGCACCACATCAAAATCTAAAAAAAAAAAAAGCTAATTACAAGAGTCTCCATGGTTGTGATTCAGTAATAAATGATTTAGAAAAACAATTAAGGGGATATTTGAATTTAATTAGACAAATATTTTAGAGGTAAAATTTGGGTGTGTAATAGAAACATTTTTTCTTGAAGATTACGTATGTAAAAAATTGATCTCTGTTCTTCAAATCAATTAGGTATTCCATATTTATAGTCAACATATTGTCTTCAAGTCAACTTTGATGTACTTGATTAAACAACATAATAAATTAAATTAAATGTTGGTGTATTTCCAAGACATGAAATTTTATTGTTGACGGAAAATATAAGAAATTAAATAGTAATATTTCTTAATACCAAAATTAGGAGTAAGGAAGAGTTCGGACAACTTGATTGAAATTTCGGCAATTTACCAAAGGGCGTATCTAAGTATTGGTATTTACCAAAAGGCATACCATGGTTTCAATGTTACCAAAGGGCGCACATATTTTAGTAAACTTCCTCTTATACCCCTACCATCAAGTACTGCATGCATTTCTCTTTCTCTTTCTCTTTCTCTTTGTCAGTAATGATTTTCAAGATGGACCATAAAGAGATGTTCCTTTATATTTTGATTTTTATATTATGGAACCTTTCTCAAAACAAAAAAATATTGAAATTAATTAAAATAATTTTATTAAATTAAAACAAAAAGAACATATTAGACCCACGTTGGGCCTGAAATGGTTCCATTTCAGGCCCAACGTGGGGATGAAATGTTTCCATTTCAGGCCCAACGTGCCCAATATTAAGAATCTTTTTTCGATTCTTTGTTATTACATTTTAACACCTCGGAGAAGTCCAAATAAACAATGGATAGCAAATTTGAACTCCTTGTAACCTCAGAAATCCACAGGAACTGAAATTTTTACAATCGGAGCTCTCTAGGTCAATCAGTGGCCTTTTAGGGTCATTGGGGCTGAAATGGAAACATTTCAGCCCCACGTTGGGCCTGAAATGATTCCATTTCAGGCCTATGTTGGGCCTGAAATGGAATCAAATGGAATCATTTCAGGCCCAACGTGGGGCTGAAATGTTTCCATTTCAGCCCCAACGTGCCCAATATTAAGAGTCATTTTTTGATTCTTTGTTATTACATTTTAACACCTCGGAGAAGTCCAAATAAATAATGGATAGCAAATTTGAACTCCTTGTAACCTCAGAAATCCACAGGAACTGAAATTTTTACAATCGGAGTTCTCTAGGTCAATCAGTGACCTTTTAGGGTCATTGGGGCTGAAATGGAAACATTTCAGCCCCACGTTGGGCCTGAAATGATTCCATTTCATGCCCAATGCGAGCCTGAAATGGAATCATTTCAGGCCCAACGTGGGGCTGAAATGTTTCCATTTCAGCCCCAATGACCCAAAAAGGTCACTGATTGACCTAGAGAGCTCCGATTGTAAAAATTTCAGTTTCTGTGGATTTCTGAGGTTACAAGGAGTTCAAATTTGCTATCCATTATTTATTTGGACTTCTCCGAGGTGTTAAAATGTAATAATAAAGAACCGCGAAGAAATCACACATTAGGCCTTTTAGGGTCATTGGGCCTGAAATGGTTGGACACCTATTGTATTAGTGATATCTAATATATAGATGTTTGGACACCTAAAACATCATCTCCTACCTCTGACCTCTCTATTCATATAGAATTTTCAAAAATTCAGATATGGGAGGTCCATCAGTGGGTTTTGGTCAAAACTCACTGATATTTCTAAACTACTCCTATTTGATTAGTGATATCTAATATATAGATGGTTGGACACCTAAAACATCATCTTCTACCTCTAACCTCTCTATTCATATGGAGTTTTCAGAAATCCAGATATGAGAGGTCCATCAGTGGGTTTTGAGCAAAACCCACTGATGGAACTAAACTAAACCTATAGCTTTGAAAAAAATAAAAATTTGAGGTTATGGACACCTAAAATACTTTCTCCAACCTCATCCCTAACTTTTTAGCTGGGGGTTTCAGAAATCCAGATATGGGAGGTCCATCAGTGGGTTTTGAGCAAAATCCACTGATGGAACTAAACTAGACCTATAGCTTTGAAAAAAATAAAAATTTGAGGTTATGGACACCTAAAATACTTTCTCCAACCTCATCCCTAACTTTTTAACTGGCGGTTTCAGAAATCCAGATATGGGAGGTCCATCAGTGGGTTTTGAGCAAAACTCACTGATGGAACTAAACTAGACCAATAGCTTTGGAAAAAATAAAAATTTTAGGTTATGGACACCTAAAATACTTTCTCCAACCTCATCCCTAACTTTTTAGGTGGGGGTTTCAGAAATCCAGATATGGGAGGTCCATCAGTGGGTTTTGAGCAAAACCCACTGATGGAACTAAACTAGACCTATAGCTTTGGAAAAATTAAAAATTTGAGGTTATGGACACCTAAAATACTTTCTCCAACCTCAACAATAACTTTTTAGCTGGGGGTTTCAGAAATCCAGATATGGGAGGTCTATCAGTGGGTTTTGAGCAAAACCCACTGATGGAACTAAACTCGACCTATAGCTTTGAAAAAAATAAAAATTTGAGGTTATGGACACCTAAAATACTTTCTCCAACCTCATCCCTAACTTTTTAGCTGGGGGTTTCAGAGATCCAGATATGGGAGGTCCATCAGTGGGTTTTGAGCAAAACTCAATGATAGAACTAAACTAGACCTATAGCTTTGGAAAAAATAAAAATTTGAGGTTATGGACACCTAAAATACTTTCTCCAACCTCATCCCTAACTTTTTAGCTGGGGGTTTCAGAAATCCAAATATGGGAGGTTCATCAATGGGTTTTGAGCAAAACCCACTGATGGAACTAAACGTGGGCTTGAAATGATTCCATTTCAGCCCCAATGACCCTAAAAGGCCACTGATTGACCTAGAGAGCTCCGATTGTAAAAATTTCAGTTCCTGTGGATTTCTGAGGTTACAAGGAGTTCAAATTTGCTATCCATTGTTTATTTGGACTTCTCTGAGGTGTTAAAATGTAATAACAAAGAGGTTGGAGAAAGTATTTTAGGTGTCCATAACCTCAAATTTTTATTTTTTTCAAAGCTATAGGTCTAGTTTAGTTCCATCAGTGAGTTTTGCTCAAAACCCACTGATTGACCTCCTATATCTGGATTTCTGAAACCCCCAGCTAAAAAGTTAGGGATGAGGTTGGAGAAAGTATTTTAGGTGTCCATAACCTCAAATTTTTATTTTTTTCAAAGCTATAGGTCTAGTTTAGTTCCATCAGTGGGTTTTGCTCAAAACCCACTGATGGACCTCCCATATCTGGATTTCTGAAACCCCCAGCTAAAAAGTTATTGTTGAGGTTGGAGAAAGTATTTTAGGTGTCCATAACCTCAAATTTTTATTTTTTCCAAAGTTATAGGTCTAGTTTAGTTCCATCAGTGAGTTTTGCTCAAAACCCACTGATGGACCTCCCATATCTGGATTTCTGAAACCCCCAGCTAAAAAGTTAGGGATGAGGTTGGAGAAAGTATTTTAGGTGTCCATAACCTAAAATTTTTATTTTTTCAAAAGCTATAGGTCTAGTTTAGTTCCATCAGTGGGTTTTGCTCAAAACCCACTGATGGACCTCCCATATCTGGATTTCTGAAACCCTCAGCTAAAAAGTTAGGGATGAGGTTGGAGAAAGTATTTTAGGTGTCCATAACCTCAAATTTTTATTTTTTTCAAAGCTATAGGTCTAGTTTAGTTCCATCAGTGGGTTTTGCTCAAAACCTACTGGAGCAAAACCCACTGATGGACCTCCCATATCTGGATTTCTGAAAACTCCATATGAATAGAGAGGTTAGAGGTAGGAGATGATGTTTTAGGTGTCCAACCATATATATATTAGATATCACCAATCAAATAGGAGTAGTTTAGAAATATCAGTGAGTTTTGACCAAAACCCACTGATGGACCTCCCATATCTGGATTTCTGAAAATTCTATATGAATAGAGAGGTCAGAGGTAGGTGATGATGCTTTAGGTGTCCAAACATCTATATATTAGATATCACCAATGCAATAGGTGTCTAACCATTTCAGGCCCAATGACCCTAAAAGGCCTAATGTGTGATTTCTTCGTGGTTCTTCATTATTACATTTTAACACCTCGGAGAAGTCCAAATAAACAATGGATAGCAAATTTGAACTCCTTGTAACCTCAGAAATCCACAGAAACTGAAATTTTTTTACAATCGGAGCTCTCTAGGTCAATCAGTGACCTTTTAGGGTCATTAGGGCTGAAATGGAAACATTTCAGCCCCACGTTGGGCCTGAAATGATTCCATTTCAGGCCCACATTGGGCCTGAAATGGAATCATTTAGGCCTGAAATGGAATCATTTCAGGCCCAACGTGGGGCTGAAATGTTTCCATTTCAGCCCCAATGACCCTAAAAGGTCACTGATTGACCTAGAGAACTCCGATTGTAAAAATTTCAGTTCCTATGGATTTCTGAGGTTACAAGGAGTTCAAATTTGCTATCCATTATTTATTTGGATTTCTCCGAGGTGTTAAAATGTAATAATAAAGAATCGAAAAAAGACTCTTAATATTGGGCACGTTGGGGCTGAAATGGTAACATTTCAGCCCCACGTTGGGCCTGAAATGATTCTATTTCGGGCCCACGTTGGGCCTGAAATGTTTCCATTTCAGCCCCAATGACCCTAAAAGGCCACTGATTGACCTAGAGAGCTCCGATTGTAAAAATTTTAGTTCCTGTGGATTTCTGAGGTTACACGGAGTTCAAATTTGCTATCCATTGTTTATTTGGACTTCTCCGAGGTGTTAAAATGTAATAACAAAGAATCAAAAAACGACTCTTAATATTGGGTACGTTGGGCCTTAAATGGAAACATTTCATCCCCACGTTGGGCCTGAAATGGAACCAGTTCAGGCCCAACGTGGGTCTGATATGTTCTTTTAGTTTTAATTTAATAAAAATATTTTAATTAATTTCAATATTTTTTTTATTTTGAGAAAGGTTCCATAATATAAAAATCAAAATATAAAGGAACATCTCTTTATGGTCCATCTCGAAAATCGTTACTGACAAAGAGAAAGAGAAAGAGAAATGCATGCAGTACTTGATGGTAGGGGTATAAGAGGAAGTTTACTAAAATATGTGCGCCCTTTGGTAACATTGAAACCATGGTACGCCTTTTGGTAAATACCAATACTTAGATACGCCCTTTAGTAAATTGCCGAAATTTATACGACATTTTATCAAGGACACATAACTTTTCGAATTTATTAAAAGACATAAGTTACTTTAATATTTATCAAAAAATTATATTTTTTTCAATACTCTTCCAATTTTACTTCTGTCAAATCTAACTTATATGCATATCATCACTTTTTTCCTTTCATCTCATGCATGCAATCTATCTTCTATTTCTTTTCCTCTCTTCTCATTACTCCCTCTTTTTCATGCATTTTTTTCTTCTCTCTTTTAGATGGATGCATGTATAACATGGAAAAAATATCAAGTCCACGTTGAATCTGATATTTTTCATATTAGGCCCAACGTGGGCTTGATATGGAAGCTATTCGACTTCGATAGGATCGTCGTCGACTGCGACAGCGATGACGACTGAGACGTCGACCAGTTGGGGCTACGGGAGATCTCTGACCAACTTCGTCCAGTGGCGGATCAATCTACCGATGTTATTTTTGCATTGTTCTTGAAGTTCTTTACTTTTTAATTTTGACACGAGTTTTTTTTCTAAAACAAATTTTTAAGAATAAATAAAATAAAATAAAATTTTATCATTAAATGGTTCAAATGAGTTGAAACTTACATACTTTTTAGATTTAGATTTGAATATTAATATTTAAATTAATTAAAATATTCTTTCATTAAATTAAAACTAAATGATCATATCAGGCCCAATGGATCCAATATTAGATTTTTTTTCTCGATTCTTTGTTATTATATTTTAACATCTTAGAGAAGTCCAAATAAACAATGAATATCATATTTGAACTCCTTGTAACCTCAATCCACTTGAACTAAAATTTGTGAAATCAAAGCTCCCTAAGTCAATCAGTGGGTTTTGGTCAAAACCCACTGATTTGACCTACACAGCTCTGATTGTAAAAAATTTCAGTTCCCATGGATTACTAAGGTTACAAGGAGTTCAAATATGTTATCTATTGTTTATTTGGACTTCTCCGAGGTATTAAAATTTAATAACGAAGAATCGAGAAAAAAGTCAAATATTGGGGCAATTGGGCATGATATGAATTATATTAGACCCAACATGGGCCTGATATGAAATTCATATCAGACCCAATGATCCCAATGCATATTTTTTTCTTGATTCTCCGTTATTACATTTTAACACCCTGGAGAGGTCGAAATAAACAATAAGTAAGATATTTAAGCTCCTTATAACCTCAGAAATCCACTAAAATTGAAATTTTTACAATCGGAACTCTCTAGGTCAAATCAGTGGTTTTTACCAAAATCCACTGCCACTGATTTGACCTATCTCCGATTACAAGAATTTCATTTCCGTGAATTTCTGAGGTTACAAAATGTTTAAATATGTTATCCATTGTTTATTTGGGTCTCTTCGAGGTGTTAAAATGTAATAACGAAGAATCGAGAAAAAAAATCACACATTGAGGTCGTTGGGCCTGATTATTTTTTATTATTCGTTATTAAATTTTAATATTTCGGAGAAGTCCAAATAAACAATGGATAACATATTTGAACTCCTTGTAACCTTAGAAATTCATGGGAACTGAAATTTTTACAATCAGAGATCTCTAGGTCAAATCAGTGGGTTTTGATCAAAACCCTTTGATTGACTTAGAGAGCTCTGATTTCACAAAATTTTAGTTCCCGTGGATTTCTAAGATTACAAGGAGTCCAAATATGTAATCATTGTTTATTTGGACTTCTCCAAGGTGTTAAAATGTAATAACAAAGAATCGAGAAAAAAATATCTAATATTAGGTCTATTGGGTCTGATATGAATTATATTATGTCCACGTTAGGCATAATCTTTTAGTTTTAATTTAATAAAAGAATATTTTAATTAATTTAAATATTAATATTCAAATCTAAATCTAAAATGCACGCAAGTTTCAACTCATTTTAACTATTTGATGATAAAATTTTATTTTATTTTATTTTCCTTTTAATTCTTAAAATTTATTTTCAGAAAAAAAAACTCGAGTCAAAATTAAAAAGTAGAAAAAAACTCGAGTCAAAATTAAAAAGTAGAGAACTTAAAAAACAATACAAAAATAATATCAGTGGATTGATCCGCTACTGGACGAAGTTGGTCGGTGATCTCTCGTAGCTCCAATCGGTCGACGTCCCAGTTGTTGTCGCTGTTGCAGTCGGCGACGATCCTATCGAAGTCGAACAACTTTCATATCAGGCATCACGTTGGGTCTGATATGAAAAATATCAGGCTCAATGTTATGCATGCATCCATCTAAAAGAGAGAAGAAAGAGAAGAGGAAAGAGAAAGAAAATACATGAAAAAGAGGGAGGAATGAAAAGAGAGGAGAAAAAAAAGAAGATAGGTTGCATGCATAAGAGAGAGATGAAAGGAAAAAAGTAATTGCATGCATATAAGTAGACCTGCCCACGGGCCGGTTCCAGTTCGGGGCAGATGAAAACCGTCGAACCGCTGGTTAACCGCCGGTTCAGTGTCGTTGGGGTTTTTTTTGTTTTTTATTTTTTTTTCAACGGTTGAGATCATTTGATCGATTTTTGATCAATGGCTATGTTTTAGTGACCGTTATAATCCAAACTCTGTAAATATGGAGTTCATTTCATCATTTTCACACACATCTTCTCTTCTCTCAATCTCTCATCTCAAATCTCAAGTCTCAACTTCTCTACGCATTCTTCATCTTTCAACAATAATGGAAGGTGGTCACGGAGCTTCATCATCTCGATCTCGGAGGGGAAAAGAAATAGCGTACGAGGATCTCACCATTCAAATTCAATCCACCGATGATGAGACTGAGGCTCAGCCCCAACACCCTCTGATGCCCGAAACGCAAGGAAGTACTGATGCAATTACTTCTAAAGTTTAGGACAATCCTCCTTTAAAATCTTCTATTTTCACTAAACATTTTGAGAATGTCACACTTCCGTCGGGAGAATTGCGTGCAAAATGTAAGCATTACAATGCTTCTTACAAATTTCAAGCCGGCGGCGGCTATGGGTCATTGAAACGACATGCAGAAATGAAGCACCAGACGGAATATGGGCTTGACCGCTCTCAAACACAATTATCAAGATTTTCTAGCGGTAGTAGTACTGATTCTGGTTTATTTTTATATTCAGATAATAAATTAAGAGAATCATTAGCTAAATTTGTTTCCGTCGAACATCTTTCTTTTAGTTTTGAATCTAAATGCACATTTGAAGATTTTTTTGTAAAGAATCTCTTAATCCAGCTACTAAACGTGTTCATAGGACTACACTAACTCGTACAATTAAAAGATTAGTAAAATAAGGTAAAAAGAATTTAATTAATGAATTTAATAAATTAAATAATAAAATTTCTTTATGTTCTGATATTTGAAGTGATCATTGGCAAACTCATTCTTATATAGGTGTGACATGCCATTGGATTGTTAACTCTTGGATCCTCCAAAAAAAATTATTAGCTTATAGAGTTTTTGATGAATCACATACTGTCCATAACATTGCACAATTATTATGTTTAATTTTAGAAAAATATAGATTGACTCATAAAATATTTTCAATATCATTAGATAATGCTAGTTCTAATACCGCTTCTATAGATAAACTAAAATTTCTTTGTCAACATATTATTAATGGTTTATTTTTTTCATATTCGTTGTGTATGCCGTATTTTAAATTTATGTGTTCAAGATGGATTAAAACTTTTAGAAAATTATATTCAACCAATTAGAATCGCAATTTCATATTCATGGTCGCATCCATCTATGATGAAACAATGAAGTAGATTGTGTAAAGCTAATGGAATGAGACCTAAAAAAATTTCCACGTGATGTTCCAACACGTTGAAATTCAACATATCAATTATTACAAGATTCATTTCAATATAAAGATTTATTATGTTTATTTTTTGCACAAAATAGTAATACTAATATATATTTATTTTCACAACAATAGAATATTTTTAGTAATATTTATGAAATTTTAAAAGTATTAACGATACAACTGAACAACTTTCCGGTGTTTATTATCTCACTGCTCATTTAATTTTAGTAGTATAGTATTAATATTAAATAAACATGTCAATCATGAAGCTTTAACTTTATGCATATTAGCTATGAAAACTAAATGAGAAAAAATATTTTTATTTTATTCCTGAAATTTATTTAATTGCATTTGCTTTAGATCCTAGATTTAAATTAGAGGTTTTACAAGAAATGTTAACTTTATATTATGACGCTTTAATTCCTATTAAAGATTCTTCTTCTCCGGATCCAGTTAAAATTATATATAATTATTAGAAATTATTTATATGATCTTTATAATTAAATTATGTTAAATATGGAATACAAATTAATATTTCTGAAACACAACAACCTACTACTACTAATTTAAAACTTACAAAAGCACAACTATTATTAAAAGAACGAACGAAACGTTCATGAGTATCCTCAAGTTCCACACAGGAACTTGAGAATTATTTTACGACTTTCTTTGATTTTAATGAAGCGGATAGCGAAGATTTCGATATCTTGAAATGGTGGTCACAGAAGGTTCAAAGCTTTCCCGTTCTCTCCGTGATCGCAAAAAAAATTTTAGCTCTCCAGTGTCAACTGTTGCTGTGGAGCAGACATTCAGTGCCGGCGGCAACATATTAGATGAACGACGATCAACTATGTCTCCCGACTCATTGGAAGCTCAAGCATTACGAGACGATTGGACCAGAGCCGAGAAAAGAATCCAAGGAATTCAACTTTCAGAAGACGAAGTCGAAGAATTTGATACCGAAGGAATAAATACAATGGGAACGGGAGGAAATGGAAATGTGTGATAAATATGTAAAAGGGTAAAAATGTAAAAAAATTACATGAGCTTTGATTCCTCTACACCCTAAGGGATACGTAGACAATTTATATAAGTGCAAGCCTTTTTTTTAATAAATTTTATATTTTAAATTTTTTAATATAATAATCTCGAACCGTGGCGAACCGTGAACCGGCGGTTTCGAACCGTGAACTGTAACTGGCTTGGGCGGTTAAGGGTCGACCTCTCACGAACCGTCGAATCAGCGATTCCGAACCGTCAAACCGTCGGTTCCGAACCATGGTCGGGTCTTATAAGTTAGATTTGACAGAATGATAAAATGGAAAAAAATATGCTTTTTGCTAAACATCAAAGTTAAGTTAGATTTGACAGAAGGATAAAATAGAAAAAAATGTGCTTTTTGTTAAACATCAAAGTAGTTTGTGTTTTTTGATTAATTCAAAAAGTTACATGCATCCTTTGATAAAATCTCGAAATTTATAATTATAATGATTCGATTGAATCGGACCCAAAATTAGTTGGATTTACTCGATATGGATACAATTCAATCGAGGTGAATGACTCGATTTAGAGGTGAGACATTTAAGTTATAGATAGAAGACTTGCAAGTTGAAGTGACTAACTTGACTTAACCACAAAGGATGCCAAAGGCAGAGAGGCTTACTTATTTGAATCTATTCATGGCTTTGTGATTGTAAAATTTGGGTGGGTCGTTTTGAAAATATGAGATACCAATCCGCATCTCGATCTCCTCCTATTCGCTCATTTATTTAGGTGGATCCGACTATTTTAACCCCTCGAAACCTAAACCCCAAAAATGCTTACCCTAATCGACAACAAGAAAGGTTCCGCCGGTCGATACTCGTTGACTCACCCCCTATCGCCTTTTTCCCTCTGCCCCACCATCATCATCGTCTGGCGCGCGTTCCATAGCTTGCACCGCAAGAAGTTGCCTTCCTTCTCTATGTTAACGAAACACTCCTCGAGCAGCGGCGGCAGCAGAAGAAGAAAAACTAACCATGTCGATTGTTTCATTCGTTGCCATGCCCGCTGACGCGGCGTCGTCGATTTTGCAGCCCGTCGTCGTCCATGGCTTCTTCGCCTCCTTCCATCTCCTCTTTCTAATCGGCTTAGCCTTCTTCTGGCTCAGAGCCGCCTCAAAGCACGCCGGCAGCGCCAAACGAATAACAGAGCGTCGCAAGTCTCTGTTCCGGGGATTGCTGATCTCGACATGCGCCGCCGTCGGCGTGTTTTATCTTTCTCTTTGCGTGCTCAGCTTCTTGTGGTACAAGGACGGACGGCGATGGCAGCGTGATCAGGCGGTCGCTCTCGGCGACGCCGCCCTCCGAGCCGTCACTTGGCTCGCCACCGCCGCTTACCTCACCGTCGGTCTCGACTCTCGCCGATTCCCGCTTTTCCTTCGGGTCTGGTGGGGATTCTTCTTGTTTATGTCGTGTTCCTCCCTCGTCGTCGATTTCGTCTGTCTGAGAAAACGAGCTGTTTTGTCGATTCCCGCTTGGGTGTTTGATATCGGTTCCGCCTTCTCAGCTCTTATTATGACTTCCGCCTCCTTTTTCGGGAACACCCATCAGGCGGAAGGGGTGTCTGATGTCGAGGAGCCGCTGTTGAACGGCGTCTCTGCAAATGCAGAGAGTGGCACAGGGAACATCTCCTTGTTCGCTAATGCTGGGTTCCTCAGCTCACTCACCTTCTATTGGATGGGCCCGCTGCTCGCCGTCGGCAACCGGAAAACCCTCGACCTCGCCGACGTGCCGCAGCTGGAGGCACGCGATAGCATTAGCGGTGTCTTTCCCGTCTTCAAAAGCAACCTCGACTCCTGCTCCATCACCGGCGGCACTTCTTCAGTAACCACATCCCAGCTGGCGAAGGCGTTGCTCCTCACCTCGTGGCAGCAGGTCGCGATCACGGGCATTTATGCGATCGTGTACACCTTCGCCACCTACGTGGGCCCCTACCTTATCGACTTCCTCGTCCGCTACCTCAACGGCGACCCTCTGTTCGACGGCGCCGGCTACTGGCTGGTGGCGGCCTTCATCGCAGGGAAGCTCCTGGAGTGCCTCTCGCAGCGCCACTGGTTCTTCCGGTTACAGCAAGCCGGGATCAGAACCCGCGCCGCCCTCGTCGCCGTGATCTACCAAAAGGGGCTCATCCTGTCGAGCCGGTCGAAGCAGAGCCGGTCCAGCGGCGAGGTCATCAACCTGATGAGCGTCGACGCCGACCGAATCGGGCTCTTCAGTTGGTACATGCACGATCTCTGGTTGGTCCCGTTGCAGGTCGCCCTCGCCTTGCTCATATTGTACACCAATTTAGGCTTTGCTTCTGTCGCCTCTCTGGTGGCCACGGTCCTTTTAATGCTGGCCAATGTGCCTCTGGGAAAGATGCAGGAGGAGTACCAGGAGAAGGTGATGGAGTGCAAGGATACGAGAATGAAGGCGACGTCGGAGATTTTGAGGAACATGAGAATTCTCAAGCTGCAAGGGTGGGAGATGAAATTCTTGTCGAAAATAATCAAGCTGAGGGAGAACGAGGAAAGCTGGTTGAAGAAGTTGTCTACACGTCGGCCATGACAACCTTTGTCTTCTGGGGCGCACCAATTTTTGTGGCAGTGATCACTTTTGGATTCTGCATGCTTGTGGGGATTCCCTTATCATCGGGGAAGGTTCTGTCGGCGCTGGCAACCTTTAGAGTGTTGCAGGAGCCCATCTACAACCTGCCTGACACAATATCCATGATCATCCAGACCAAGGTTTCTCTGGATCGAATTGCTTCATTCTTACGCCTCGAAGAGTTGCACTCCGATATTTCAGAGAGGCTTCCAAGTGGCACATCGGAGATTGCAGTGGAAGTGGTAAATGGAACCTTCTCGTGGAATCACTCTTCGGATTCTCTGACCTTGAATGATTTGAACTTCAAGGTGTTCTGTGGCATGAAAGTTGCTGTTTGTGGCACCGTTGGTTCTGGGAAATCAAGCTTGTTGTCTGGCCTGTTAGGCGAGGTGCCAAAGATCTCTGGAAGTGTTAGGCTCTGTGGCACAACTGCATATGTACCACAGTCACCTTGGATACAGAGTGGTAAAATTCAAGATAACATTTTGTTCGGTAGGGAGATGGACCATGAGAAGTATGAAAAAGTGCTTGAAGCTTGCTCATTGAAGAAAGACTTGGAGATCCTGGCATTTGGAGACCAGACAGTGATAGGAGAGCGGGGCATCAACTTAAGTGGGGGACAGAAGCAAAGGATTCAGATTGCCCGGGCTTTGTACCATGATGCTGATATTTTCTTGTTTGATGATCCTTTCAGTGCCGTGGATGCTCATACAGGAACTCATCTGTTTAAGGTATACATTTTTCTCTAATCTAATATGGCGTGATGAACTTTTTATAATGTGAATGCCTTACTCATAGGTTTAAGATTAGTTTTTCTAGATTAAATTTGGACTCAATATTCTACACATTATGGTTGAATAATTTCTGGCTATATCCACGTTCTTTTAGCAGAAGCAACTCTTTGCACCCTTGATTGAAGTTTGCACAGTCCAGTAGGGAATTTCATGCCTGAGGTTGAGAGTCTTTATCTAGCATGAGCAGAGTAGGATGCATTGCTCCCTCCAACTTTAATGCCCTCCAACTTTAATGATCATCTTGTACTTTTGTTAACTGATAGTGAAACAATTAGCCTGTATCAAATTGAAATCTGGTTTACTATAATTTCTATCTTTTTTGTGTGTGATCTAAAATAGGAAATTCAGTCTTTTATTAACATAGAGATAATTAGCATATTCATTCCAGAGTCATCTTTTTCCCCCTCATAATCTTCTGAATTGCAGGAATGCTTGCTTGGTCATCTAGCTTCAAAAACAGTAATATATGTCACCCATCAAGTGGAGTTCTTACCTTCAGCTGATCTTGTTTTGGTGAGTAATGCCCTTTTCTTTCTTTCTTCTTCTTGATTATTGCTTCATGTGATTGCTACATAGGCTTGTTAGGGAACATAACAAATGTTGCTTTCTAATCCGTAGTGCATGAAAGATGGAAGGGTTGTACAAGCAGGCAAATACTATGACATGCTAAAGTCAGGGACAGAATTCAGGGAATTGGTTGGTGCCCACAAGGATGCTTTAGCAGCACTTGACTCCATTGAGCTCGGCAGTGATTCTCCCGATAACAATGCACAGGTTGGTAACAGTGACACAAAAATTGGTCTAGGATCTCCCAGCCATGGGGTCAACAGCGATACACAAAATGGTAAGGCAGATGAAACATATAGCCAAAAGGGACAACTTGTTCAAGAAGAAGAGAGGGAGAAAGGCCGTGTTGGATTTTGGGTCTACTGGAAATATGTAACAATGGCTTATGGAGGAGCTCTTGTTCCTCTAATGTTGTTGGCACAAGTTTTGTTTCAAGTCCTTCAGATTGGAAGCAATTATTGGATGGCTTGGGCAGCTCCTGTCTCAGAAGATGAGCAACCTCCTGTTAGTGGATCATGGCTCATCTATGTTTATGTTGCACTGGCCGTTGGAAGTTCCTTTTGTGTACTTATGAGAGCTATGCTGGTTGTAACAGCTGGATACAAGACAGCAACACTATTATTTAACAAGCTGCATAACTGCATTTTCCGTGCATCTATGTCATTCTTTGATTCCACCCCAAGTGGCCGTATCCTTAATAGAGTATGTAATTTCATAAATCATCCTAGTAGTGTTTTGTTTGCCATGTTTAATCCCCCATCACTCTTTTCGCCTTTATTTTGCAGGCATCAACAGATCAAAATGCCGTTGATACCGATATTCCTACCCGAATTGGTGCAGTTGCATTTAATTTCATTCAACTCGTTGGGATAGTTGCAGTTATGTCACAAGTTGCATGGCAAGTATTCATTGTCTTTATTCCTGTGATTGCAACCTGCCTTTGGTATCAGGTACTTGTTTCCCCAATTAAAGTTGTTTTCTTCTATTTATTCTTTGATTTTAGTAGATAAATCAAATGATTCACAAATTTTACATTACTGTTACTGGTCTAACATAGGACAACAAAAGTCCAAAATCTGCCTAGAAATTTGACACTATGATTATTCTATTGATTTATAGAGCTCAAAGACAGACAAGATTATACAGCCAATCCAAAATAATTAAAACAATCAGGATTTGGCTTCTTGCTGATGATGTATGTTGTTCAAGAACATGAACCTAGATTTGATTCCTCAACTTCTCTATCTGTTATTACTAAAACCATGGGTAGGACCACATATTTGTTGTGCATGGGTAGGACCACATATTTGTTGTGCATGGGTAGGACCACATATTTCTGCATTGCTTTGGTCTCTTGAAATCAAATTATTTAATCCTCAAGGACTGCTATTCGTCAGCAAGTGTGCCCAATCATGGGTGCTATTTTGTTTATTACTTGATTCATCTCCTTTCTATACATTGAGACACTTCTATGCTAATATACAGAAGATAGGTTTAACTGTAACAAGAAATGAATGAAACTTGTGGCACCTAGTGGGTTACTTTTTTGTTCCCTAAAATTTGCAGGTATCTTTTTCCATCATATTTAGGTTAATCCCAAGATGAGAATTTCACTAACTCTGATATGCTGTTATTTCTTCTCCTAAACATTTGCTTGCTGATCATGTATTTGCCCTTGTGTTGTCGAAGAACTATTACATAGGTACAGCCCGAGAACTCTCCAGGTTGAATGGTGTTTGCAAAGCTCCAATCATACAACATTTCTCGGAATCCCTGTCTGGATCAACTACTATTAGAAGCTTTGATCAGAATCAAAGATTTATAAACACTAATTTCAACCTATCAGATCAGTTTTCTAGACCAAAGTTTCATACTGCCGCTGCAATGGAATGGCTTTGCTTTCGTTTGGATATGTTGTCGTCACTTATGTTTGCTTTTTCTTTGGTTTTCCTAATCTCCATGCCAAGAGGGGTGATCGATCCTGGTAATTTCCTAGCAGACAGTTGAATTCTATGTTATTCAAGTACATCTGATACTAATATCTACCATTTTGGGTTGTCATCCTTTTCCTCTCAGGTATTTCTGGCCTTGCTGTCACGTATGGACTTAATCTTAATATGCTACTAGCCTGGGTCATATGGAATCTCTGTCAACTTGAAAATTCGATGATATCTGTTGAGCGAATACTGCAGTACATGGCCATTGACAGTGAACCACCTTTGGCAATTGAATCGAATCAACTAGGCTTAAATTGGCCATCCATTGGAGAAATTGAACTTCATAATTTACAGGTAATTCTGATTTGTGGCTTCTTGTCGATTGTTAGAATTTTATCATCATCAATAGTATTTTCATATTTTTATTGTTTAGTCGCTCTTTTTTTTCTCCTGATGAAAATATATTTAAATGTATATATTTGTTGATCCTATCCTATTCCATGATTTGATGATTCAGGTTCGCTATAGACAAAACATGCCTTTGGTATTGAGAGGCCTGACTTGTACTTTTCCTGGAGGAATGAAAACTGGGATTGTTGGTAGAACTGGCAGTGGGAAATCTACTCTAATACAAGCACTCTTCCGCATAATTGATCCAACCGTTGGCCGGATAGTTATTGATGGGATTGACATTTCTACAGTAGGACTTCACGATCTAAGATCAAGATTAAGCATAATTCCACAAGACCCAACGATGTTTGAAGGAACTGTTCGTAGCAACCTAGACCCACTGGAGGAGTACAATGATGAAGAGATATGGAAGGTGAACTCATGGCTAGCTCTCAGTTGTTTATTCAGGCCTGCAAAACTGTTGATCTAATTCAATGCCAATGTTTTAGGCCTTGGATAGCTGTCAGCTCGGGGAGGAGTGAGGAAGAAAGAACTAAAGCTCGACTCCCGAAGGTAAAAAAGCTTCATAATTAGATATAGTAGCTTATCATGCTTTTGGCTTAAGAGTCCTTCACTATTTGAGTGAAGCCTATATTTGTGTGAACTCAATCTTTCCAGTGACTGAAAATGGAGAAAATTGGAGCGTGGGTCAACGTCAGCTTGTTTGTTTGGGTAGGGTGATCCTGAAAAATAGTAAAGTGTTGGTTCTTGATGAAGCAACAGCTTCGGTCGATACTGCTACAGACAGTGTGATCCAGAGAACCCTGCGGCAACAGTTCTCAGAGTCTACTGTGATCACTATTGCGCATAGGATAACATCTGTTCTTGACAGTGATATGGTTCTACTTCTAGATAATGGTCAGTAAGCTAACTATTCATATTCTTCCTTCAAATCAAGTTGCCTCATTCTTCATTTCAAATGCAATTTCTTCTCTTTAACCAGGAGTCATTGTGGAGCATGACACGCCGGCAAGATTGTTGGAAAACAAATCATCTTTATTTGCGAAACTCGTTGCAGAGTATACATTGAGATCTTGTTCAAGTTTTGATGATCTCACAGCTTGAAAAGCTCTGTTAATCTCCACATATCAAAAGTTTAATAAATTTCATATATTCTCTTAAAGTCTCTAAGCTTTTTTTTTTTATCAACTAACTTTCATGTGATCTCACTGTAAGAACAAGGAATGATATAGTATAGTTATTGTTATCTACTTGATTTTTTTTAAAAAAAAATCTAGATTCTATCTGTTGGGATATGTTGGCCTTGTGTCTTGCTATATGTTTATTGTACATGTACCATTTGAACCTAGGAATATTTGGTGGATAAAGCAACTGCGGCTTGGATGCCAAAAGATGGACAAAGCCCTCAAGTTGGTCAAGAAATTTCAAGCAATTGTATTAGAATCAATTGCACACATTCGGCAAAAATACTTTAAAAAAAATGGTAGAGCACTAATAGCACAATTTTATTTTTGGAGGTCTTTCTTTTGTTTGTACGAAAGACCTCACGTTCAGTGTACTATAAAAAGAAGTGATTGACTTGCATTCCAAAAAGCCAATACTTGGATGCAAATGCATATCTAAAATTAATACTATTTCCAAGTTTTGAAGAAATTTTTTCAGTAAGACATCCGAAATGGAAGACTTTGATTTTTTTAATTAAGCTATTTTTCGGCATCAAAAATCAAACTTTTCAAATGGAATTTTTTGTTGTTCTTTTATATTAAAAATGCATCCGAACTATTCGATCTTGCATTAAAAAGTGATTGGTAAATTTTTAATTTTAGGTTTGAAATTTCACTAAGACTATTTACTCGGGATAATATAATAAACTTATAATATAATTGAGTTGAAATATAATTTAAGATTGGTAAATTTTAATTTTAGGTTTGAGAAATTCACAAAGGCTATNTCTTCACTCAGAAGATCTGAATATGAGGCAGCGCAGGTGGCTAGAGTTGGTCAAAGATTATGACTGTGAAATCCTCTACCACCCAGGTAAAGCTAATAAAGTGGCAGATGCACTGAGCAGAAAATCCTGTGCGGCACTGATGTCCTTATCATCACTGTCTCTACCACTTCAGAAAGAAATAAAGAATTTTGGAGTCGAGGTAATAATTGGGCAACTTTCTGCATTGACTCTAGAGTCAACCCTGCTTAAGATATACAAGAAAGCAAGATCAAGACCCAGATCCAGAAGATCAAGCAGGGGATCCAAGAGGCAGAAAATTCAGAGTTTCGAGTATCAGACAGTGGCATCCTCTATTTTGGAGACCGCCTTTGCGTCCCCAATGATGAGGAACTAAGAAAGAATATTCTAGAAGAGGCCCACAGTACCCCATACTCTATGCATCCTGGTTCTACCAAGATGTATCAAGATTTAAAGAAAAGATTCTGGTGGTCGGGACTCAAGCGAGACGTGGCCAGATATATCAGTACCTGCTTGACCTGCCAGAGGGTCAAAGCCGAGCACCAGAGACCAGGAGGAGTTCTGCAGCCTCTTCCCATTCCAGAGTGGAAGTGGGAAGAAATATCCATGGACTTTATCACAGGTCTTCCAAGAACCACCCATGGACACGATGCGATTTGGGTGATAGTGGACAGATTGACCAAGTCTGCCCACTTCCTAGCCATCAAGTTATCGCATTCGGTAGAGCAATTAGCACAGCTGTACGTGAAAGAAGTAATCAGGCTTCACGGAGTCCCGAAGTCGATCGTTTCTGACAGAGATGGGCGATTCATCTCCCATTTTTGGAGGTGTGTTCAGGACGCCCTAGGCACCAGACTTCAGTTCAGCACAGCTTTCCATCCCCAGACAGATGGACAAACAGAGAGAGTAAATCAGATTTTAGAAGACATGCTCAGGGCTTGTGCATTGGACTTTAAAGGCAGTTGGTGCAAATTTCTGTGCTTAGCTGAGTTTGCCTACAACAATAGCTATCAGGCCACCATCAGGATGGCACCTTATGAGGCATTATATGGCAGGAAATGTAGATCACCCATATGTTGGCAAGAAGCTGGTGAGAAAAAAGAGATGGAGTCAGGACTAGACAGCCAGACTGAGCTTATAGATGAGACCACTCAGGCTATCCAGACGATCCGCCAGAGGATTGAGACTGCCCAGAGTCGACAGAAAAGTTATGCTGACACACGCCGTAGGCCACTTGAATTCCAAGTTGGAGATTCGGTGTTTCTCAAGGTCGCTCCTATGAAGGGAGTGATGAGATTTGGTAAAAAGGGTAAGCTAAGTCCTCGCTACATAGGACCCTACAAGATCATAAGGAGGGTTGGTAAGGTAGCATATGAGCTGGACCTATCAGAGGATATGTCAGCTATCCACAATACATTCCATGTCTCCATGCTAAAGAAGTGTATTCACGACCCTAGCCAAGTGATTCAGCCTCTGTCAGTACAGATCCAAGAAGATCTTAGCTATGAGAGCAGACCGACACAGATAGTGGACAAAGCAGTTAAGAGATTAAGAAACAAAGAAGTGCCACTAGTGAAGGTCATCTGGCAGAATCAAAAGCATGAAGAGGCTACTTGGGAACGTGAGGACAGCATGAGAGAGAGATATCCAGAATTATTCTAAGTTCGAGGATGAACTTTTCATAAGGTATGGGGGATTGTAACGCCCCAAAATTCCCATTTTTAGTTAATAAAGTCCTTGAAAGTAGTTAGAAATGTTTTAGAAATATTCTAGATACTTTTAGGAATTTTTAGAATATTTTTATGGAATTTTCTGAGTTCGTTTGGTATTTTAAAAAAAGAGAGAAAGAAAAAAAAGGGGAAAAACGTTTAAAGGGCAGCCGGAGTTCGAACCCGCGACCACCACGAGACCAGGAGAGCGCGCGACCAGCTGGGCTAGGGTATCAAGCACAAAAAAGAAAGGAGAGACATGTATTTAAGTTGTAGTTAGGTCAATCCGCCCCATAAGTATAAATAGATAATTAAAGAGAGAAGTTTTATTTTCTCTCAAACCCTCTCCCTCTCCCAAGGTTGCGCCGACCCCTCTCCCTCTCCTCTCTTGTGCGCACGCCACACCAAGGCCTAGAGGGCCGGCCAAGGCTTTTCTCCAAGAGATCTTCCAATATTTGGAATCCCCGCGACGAGAGGAACGCGTAGGCGCGAAGAATTCTCCGAGATCTCAAGTTTCTCTCGAACCTCCGACGCCGTTCTTGGTTGTAAGTCCAAGATATCAATGTAAGTACTGCTCACCTGCAGTAAGAGGCGGTTTTTCCGCGAGAATTTCCTTTAAAAGTTTTTAAAAGAGATATTTCCTTTTTGTTTGAGTTTTTGCATGTGATCTTAGTTCATTATATGCTTATATATGTTGATTAATACCCTATGTGAGTTTAGGGTCCAAGAAAAGCTGTGAGAAAAGAAAAGAAAAGATAAAGATAAGAAAAGAAAAGGCCAAGGCCTTAAGAAATCCCCAAAAGTCAAGACTTAGGGATTTTAGCACGCAAGGTGCTCGAGAAAATGCCAAGGCATTTACAGATAAGAAAGAAAAGAAAGAAAAACTATTTTATTTTCTAAGGCCAGTACCCGGCGTCCAAGGGCGTCGTTAAAGTAATCCAGGTGTCCAATTCCAAGGTCTTGGCCCTGGTAGACCAAGGTCTGCTCTAATAGGATTGGTGGCTCGCTACCCCAACCTTTTAGGGAACGCGCATATGAGATGGTACTTACGTCTTCAGTGGATCCAAGTGATTATTATTTTCAAGTATATGCTTTAGCAAAGTTTCGAAAGTTTAAGAAAGTTTTCAAAAGATAAAGAATAGCTAAAGTTTCAAGTTGAGCCAAGAAAAGTAAATTGAGATTTATTATTGCTTGAGTATGCATGTTTTGAGTTATACATGTTCTTAGTTTTTCTTTCAAGCATATTAGTATCTCATATGATTTTCATATTGTTCTAGAAGCATGTTTGCACATTTCGAGATTTTGTGAGCTAGATAGTACTTACTAAGCTTTTTGCTTACTAGATGCATTTCCTCTTATTGCAGATAAAGGTAAAGGCAAGCAATTCTGAAGGAAGACGACGAGGCGGTGCTGAGTAAAGTGTGTGTGGTGGCTGATTATGGAGAGATCTTTGGCACAAGACAATTTAGTTGTTTAATTCACAGTGTTAAAGTTCATATAACTTGAATAGTTTATTTTCTTCCGCAAAAGTCCAAATTTCAAGTTTATGGATTCGTTTTGATTGGCTAAACTCATTTGAAAACTGTCATAGAGTGTAGAAATGGTGTCATGATTCCATATGGCTCGAAATTATAGGTTTGGAGGAGCTGTGAAGCAACTGCCGAAACCTGAGTTTTCTGAATTCAGGCCTACCAATCGACTGATACAGTATCAGTCGACTGATACCCGATTGTGGTGTTGGGCGAGGCAAGCTTCAAAGTGTACCATTTGCGAGCTTTTGAGATAGAAAGTGTGATATGTTATTATGCATGATTGCTTAAGTTAGAATATAATTGTTAGGTGAATTTAAAAGTTAAAAAAAAAAGATTTCCGCATTTCTATTAGTTGTGCATTAGAGTCGAGAAGTAGAGAGAAGTAACGATCCGTCTGAAGCAGAGAAGGCGGGTCGCTACAATTGTGCCCAACCCTCGGTCAGGTCTTAGGTGTCCAGCCCTCGGCCAGGACTTAGTGCCCAATTCCTAGAACCAGGACTTCGTGCCCAACCCTCGGTCAAGTCTTAGGTGCCTAGCCCACGGCCAGGACTTAGTGCCCAATTCCTCGAACTAGGACTTCGTGCCTAACCCTCGGTCAGGTCTTAGGTGCCCAGCCCTCGACCAGGACTTAGTGTCCAATTCCTCGAACCAGGATATCGTGCCTAGGTTAACTAGGACTTTCCTTCACCTTGATAAAGACTTCTTTTGCTAGTCTTATTAATCCTGACTAGACTTCTCTTCTGCCATCATCAAGTCCTGTTTGGCTCACTCCTTGATCTAACTGACCAACCCTGGGTTTTCTGCTAAACATCAGATCCTATTTAGCTAACCCTTGTTCTAACTGATCAAACCTTAGTATATTAACTAGATCAAATTTAGGTTTGATCACTCTGCCAAACATCAGGTCCTATTTGGCTAACCCGTGGTCACCTTAACCAACCCTGGGTTCTGATTCACTCTGTCAAACATCATATCCTGTTTGGCTAAATCTTTGTCAACCTGATCAACCCTGGGTTAACCCTACCAAACATAAGGTCCTATTTGGTTTAACCCTTGATCACTTTGACTAACCCTTACCTTGTCTAACACATATTGTTACTAACTTAACTATATTGTTAAACATCGAAACACTTAGAGGAAAACATCATTGATGCATCCTGCACCAACAATCTCCCCCTTTATGCATGATGTTTGACAATATCTTAAGTTAGATCGGTCTAAGGGTTAAGTCTAGGTTTAATCTTTTGGGGTTTAATCCTTTGGGAGAAATCGAAAAAATCTAACTTAAGCTCTTCTCTCCCCCTTTGTCACACATCAAAAAAAATTACGAAAAAAACTTGCGCCAACAATGAAAATTTTTGAACAAAAATGTAACTTTCCCATTTGAGATAATTTCTCTCTTCCTTTTGAAAATACTTATGTAATTTTAAAAAAATATTTTCAAAAGTCTTCCCCCTTTTTTTTTTTGAAAAACTAAGTATTTGTTTTATAAAGTATTAAAAAAACATGAAGTACTTAAATTGCACCAACAATATGGAAATATATATATAAAATTGAACTTTCCTAAATCTGACAACAATCCTAGGAATCTTGTTGACCACAAGAAAATTCTTATGTGTCTTACAGATTTTCCATAAATGTATATTTAAAAAATGATCACTTTCTTGATTTGGTTACTTTTCCAGTCTGACACAATCCTAGGAAATCTTGTTAACTACAAGAAAATTTTCCTAAGTGTCTTGGAAAATTTTCAAAACTCAAGATGAGATGAATTTTTTAAAGACTTTGTTCAAAAGATGGAAAGATTTTTACAAATAATTTTTAAGACTGAGAATATTATAAAAATGATTTTGAAAAGATAGTGTTTTGAAAAGAGAATATTATGTTTTCAAAATGATTTTAAAAAGATAGTGTATGAAAACATAATAATTTTAAATATTTTAATAGTACTTTTAATTTGACCTCCCCCTAAACTTGACACAGTTAGGAAGCTTGTTGACTACAAGTGATCTTTCTCTAAGTCTTAGGGTTTGATTCAAACGAAAAGAATTATCTAAAAAAATTTTTAAAAAAAATTCAGAAAATAGAATTAATTTATTCTGAGTAGGGCTCCCCCTAAATCTGATACAATCTTAGGAATCCTTGAAGATCATGAAGGATATTCCCTATGTGTCTTAGAGTTCATCCAAATCAAAAGGAATATTAGCACATTTTTGAAATAAGTTTTGAAATAATATTATAGTTTTCAAAGAAATAATTTTTGAAAAATATTTTGAATGATATAACAAGTTTTTGAAACATTTTTCGAAAACGTATTTTAAAATGATGAATTTTAAAGCATAAATCATTTTAAAAGATCTAAATTTTCTAAAAGAATAATTTTTGAAATGATGTTTTTGAAAAGCATAATATATATATATATATAAGAACAACAAAAAAAACTACCCCTTGAACCTGACACCGTCTGGCTACCCTTGTTAACTACAAGGACCCCTACCAAAGTGTCTTAAGAGACTTTAGTGTTGACCTAAAAGATTTGTGTCTAAGTGTGTAGGTCAAACAATTTTCGAAAGGATATATTATTTTTGAAAATATATTTTATGGATAAGCAATCAGGCAAGCATAAAATTCATAAAAACATTATTGTTCCGGAAGGAATCGACGTCGACGACCAGTCACCAGGGTCTAGCCCACGCGGATGCTAACGTTAGGGGAGGATCTCCGCACCCTGCGTGATTAACACTAGCATTAGGGGAACAAGTCGGAGATTGTCCGGCGGAGCCCACTCCGACGCTCAAGTCAGTGCCTCGATGGAGAAGAAGTGTAGAAGGCAGGAAAACATATGAGCAGTAGAGAATGCGTAACCCCTTTACCGGAGGGGTTGGTGTACCTTTTATACCTGCGGGGATGCCTCATGAGTCTCCACGGTCATTGTCACATCCCCCTGATTGTCGGTTACAGGATAACCTTTGCAATGGTCCACGCCATCATTAAGTTTGGACCGTTGCAACAATTATAGGTTATGATGACTTCGCGATAAGGGGTGAAGGTTATCCGTAGATCCGAAGAAAGGGGGATCGTTACTTGAGGTCGGGTGTTCTCGGGCTCCGCTTCCCCGAGGTGAGCTCGGGGTCTTCTAGCCACGGGGTCTCGGGCATTTCGCTTTCCCAAGGTGGTCTCGGTGACCTGACTTCCCAAGGTGATCTCGGGAGCGCGCCCTCTGAGTTGAACTTCGGGGTATGTCTGTTAGTAGGAGCCCTAGAGCCAATTATGAGATAATTGACTAGGGACTTTTTGTATCATATTCTATCATTAATAAAAGCATGTTTGATTATTATACTTACTTTATAGTTGTGCCAAATAACTAAGTATAATAATGTCCTTGAGTAGTAGGTTCTTATCTACATTATATCGATTGGTTGAATCGATAGTGAGATAATGTAGAGAACACTACACTAAATCATTCCTAGTCAAGCATTAATATTCAAGGACAATATTAATGCATGGAGACTAGCATGTAGGCCAATTAATGACTTGAGCTCACAAGTCATGGATATGTGATATCAAGTTGACACATGGGTATACATTAGAGAATGTGTACTGAATTGACCCACCATGAGAAAGTTTCATAGATTGTCATATGAGTGTCATAAACTTTTTCATGTGACTATTAGTATGAATAGTCCTTAGACCTGAAGTCACTACGGTTCCGTACATAAGGAGTTATGTACTTTGGTATCGTCAAACGTCACCCGTAACAGGGTGGACTATAAAGGCGATCACTGGGTATATAATGAATTATACGGAGAGATGTGAGTGATGTAGATGGGATCTATCCCTCCCATATGACGGGAGTGATATCTATGGGCCCCTTGATCGAGTAGGACTACTAAAACGCATGACCATGCTCAAATGAGTCAATATGAGATATTGAGCTCATTTGTTTAAGTGAGTCTACTCGGGGATCAAGAAACACAAAGATTGATCGAGGATGACACGGTCTATGCCTCATTGATCAATCTAGATATCGAGGATAGAAGGACAAGGTCATACATTATCATAGTCACGGAGGTTTAGTCGGATCTCGACTTTTCTTGTTACTTGGGCAGCAATGATGCATTGCTACATGTCGCTCATTGCTTATGTGTCTAAAGCATTTAGGCGCATTGTCAACGTCGCGAGAACCTATTGGGTCACACACTAAGGACATGATGCTTCGGGAGTTCGGGAGCTCGGGATAGTAGCTCGGGAGACTCGGGTCGGGAGCTCGGGTCAGGAGCTCAGGGACTTGGTCGGGAGCTCGGGAGACTTGGTTGAGAGCTCGGTCTGGGAGCTCGGCAGACTGGGTCGGGAGCTCGGCGACTAGATCGGCATACTGTGTTGGGAGCTCGGGCTGGGAGCTCGGCAGATTGGGTCGGGAGCTTGGCGACTAGCTCGGCAGACTGGGTCGGCGACTTGTTTGACAGACTTGGTCGGGAGCTCGGGGACTTGCTCGGGAGACTTGGTTGGGAGATTGGTCGGGAGATCGAGAGGCCCGGATGGAATTGCGGGAGAAATTCATTAAAGTGTTTAATGAAGGAAAGAGTAAAGTCTCTCTTCATTAGATGAAGAGAAGGTGAAGAGTCACATGAAAAGATGTGCTCTTTATTGGCTTTAATGAAGGGAAGCCAAAGAGACAAAAGACTCTTTATATTCATGGGATGAGTATAAAAGATGGTCTAGTCATTTTGGATGACAAGTGAGTTTTCTCTTCTTCCTCCTCTCCCTCTTGGCCGAAACCCTCTTTTGGGTTCTTGGTGGTCTTGTGAACTACCTCAAGTTGCTAGCACTACTAAGGTAGTTCTTCACAAAGTTGAGAGATCGTGTCCGTGTAGATACGAATAGAGGCACGGACACTTGAACGTGCAAGAGATCCGGTGCATCTTGGACGAGCGGGATAAGCGAAAGGACACGCTCTAAAGGTATACACTTTAGATATATCTATTAGATAGATGAACTTTGTATGAGTTTTTCATTCGCATGGATCACTCGAGAGATCTTGTTTCCACTGCGTTTTGTGTTTTGGTGCCGGGAGACACCAACAATGTCTACCTGCGGGGGGGGGGGGGGGGGGTCCCAGGGGATCCCGTTCCCGAGAGGGTCACGAGAGCTCTATAAAGAGAGTCGTTCAGACTCGCTATACCTTGCCACACAGCTTCATCAGCCCAAATGTCAGCCACAGGGTACTCAACCCCATCACAAGTCCCTCCCTTCAAGTCTGATCGAAGGAAGTGTGTCCGACTGATTTGACTAGTATAGTTATGAAGAAGCTATGTTATGGTGGGCCCCTGCACCCACTACAACTTCATTGGAGGCATGTTGGGTCCGAGGAATCAAAGCATTTGTCTCTTGGCCCGAGACAATCCTTTGAAATAGTCCAACAGTCCCCGTGCGTTTCGAGGCGAGGCAAAGGTTCATCGAGCCTGTCGTAAGGTAATGAGATAAATGAAGCGCTAGCATGGAGCTATGTTCACCGAGCCTCTCGTAAGGTGATGAGAAGCGCTAGCGCGGAGCTAGGATCGCCAAGCCTGTCGTAAAGCGAAGAGAAATGCTAGCGCGGAGCTAGGATCGCCGAGCCTGTCGTAAGGCAAAGAGAAGCGCTAGCGTGGAGCTAGGATCGCCAAGCCTGTCATATGGCGAAGAGAAGTGCTAGCACGGAGCTAGGATCGCCAAGCCTGTCGTAAGGCAGTGAGATAAATGAAGTGCTAGAGCGGAGCTAGGTTCATTGAGCCTCTTGGAAGGCGAAGAGATAAATGAAGCACTAGCGCAGAGCTAGGTTCGCCGAACCTATCGTAAGGCGTAGAGATAAATGAAGCGCTAGCGCAGAGCTAAGTTCGTCGAGCCTATCGTACGGCGAAGAGAAACGTTAACGTAGAGCTAAGATCGCCGAGCTTGTCGTAAGGCGTAGAGATGCGCTAGCGCGGAGCTAGGATTGCCAAGCCTGTCGTAAGGCGAAGAGAAACGCTAGCGCGGATCTAGGATCGCCGAGCCTGTCATAAGGCATAGAGATAAATGAAGCGCTAGCGCGGAGCTAGGATCGCCAAGCCTGTCATAAGGCAGTGAGATAAATGAAGCACTAGCGCGGAGCTAGGTTCGCCGAGCCTGTCGTAAGGCGAAGAGAAGCGCTAGCGCAGAGCTTGGATCGCCGAGCCTGTCATAAGGCGATGAGATAAATGTAGCGCTAGCGCGGAGCTAGGTTCGCTGAGCCTATCGTAAGGCGATGAGATAAACGAAGCGCAAGCGCGGAGCTAGGTTCGTCGAGCCTGACGTAAGGCGTAGAGATAAAAGAAGCGCTAGCGCGGAGCTAGGATTGCCAAGCCTGTCGTAAGGCAGTGAAATAAATGAAGTGCTAGCACGGAGCTAGGTTTGTCGAGCCTATCGTAAGGCTAAGAGAAGCGCTAGCGCGGAGATAGGATCGCCGACCCCTGTCGTAAGGCGATGAGATAAATGAGGCGCTAGCACGGAGCTAGGTTCGCTGAGCCTGTCATAAGGCGATGAGATAAATGAAGTGCTATCGCGGAGCTAGGTTCGCCGAGCCTGTCGTATGGGAAAGAGAAGCGCTAGCACAGAGCTAGGATAAGGCGATGAGATAAATGAAGCGCTAGCACGGAGCTAGGTTCGCCGAGCCTGTCGTAAGGCAAAGAGAAGCGCTAGCACGGAGCTAGGATCGCCAAGCCTGCCCTAAGGCAGTGAGACAAATGAAGCGCTAGCGCGGAGCAAGGTTCGCCGAGCCTCTCGTAAGGCGACGAGATAAATGAAGCGCTAGCGCGGAGCTAGGTTTGCCGAGTCTATCATAAGACGTTGAGATAAATGAAGCGCTAGCGCGGAGCTAGGTTCGCGGAGCCTCTCGTAAGCCGAAGTGAAGCGCTAGCACAGAGCTAGGATCACCGAGCCTGTCGTAAGGTAGTGAGATAAATGAAGCGCTTGCTCGGAGCTAGGCTCACCGAGCCTCTCATAATCCGAAGAGATAAATGAAGCGCTAGCGCGGAGCTAGGTTCACCGAGTCTGTCATAAGGCATAGCGATAAATGAAGCGCTAGCCTAGAGCTAGGTTCGTCGAGCCTGTCGTAAGGTGAAGAGAAACGCTAGCGCGGAGCTAGGATCACCGAGCCTGTCGTAAGGCGTAGAGAAGCGCTAGCGCGGAGCTAGGATCGCCAAGCCTATCATAAGGCGAACAGAAACGCTAGCGCGGAGCTAGGATCGCCAAGCCTGTCGTAAGGCATAGTGATAAATGAAGCGCTAGCATGAAGCTAGGATCGCCAAGCCTGTCGTAAGGCAGTGATATAAATGAAGCGCTAGCGCGGTGCTAGGTTTGCCGAGCCTATCGTAAGGTGAAGAGAAGAGCTAGAGTGATGCTTGGATCACCAAGCCTGTCGTAAGGCGATGAGATAAATGGAGCGCTATCGCGGTGCTAGGTTTGCCGAGACTGTCGTAAGTCAATGAGATAAATAGAGCGCTATCGCAGAGCTAGGTTCGCCGAGACTGTCGTAAGGCGATGAGATAAATGGAGCACTATCGCGGAGCTAGGTTCGCCAAGACTATCGTAAGGTGATGAGATAAATGAAGCGCTAGCGCGGAGCTAGGTTCGTCGAGCCTATCGTAAGGCGAAGGGAAGCGCTAGCGCGGAGCTAGGATCGCCTAGCCTGTCGTATGGCAGTGTGATAAATGAAGCGCTTGCGCAGGGCTAGGTTAGCCGAGCCTCTCGTAAGGCGAAAAGATAAATGAAGCGCTAGCGTGGAGCTAGGTTTGCCAAGCCTGTTGTAAGGCGTAGAGAGAAATGAAGCGCTAGCGCGGAGCTTGGTTCGCCGAGCATGTCGTAAGGCGAAGAGAAACGCTAGCGCGGAGCTAGGATTGCCGAGCTTGTCGTAAGGCGTAGAGAAGCGCTAGAGCGGAGCTAGGATCGCCAAGCTAGTTGTAAGGCGAAGAGAAACACTAGCGCGGAGCTAAGATCGCCAAGCCTGTCGTAAGGCGTAGAGATAAATGAAGCGGTAGCGCGGAACTAGGATCGCCATGCTTGCCGTAAGGCAGTGAGATAAATGAAGCGCTAGCACGGAGCTAGGTTCGCCGAGCCTGTCATAAGGTGAAGAGAAGCGCTAGCGCGGTGCTAGGATCGCCGTGCCTGTTGTAAGGCGATAAGATAAATGAATCGCTTGCGCGGAGCTAGGTTCGCCGACCCTGTCGTAAGGTGATGAGATAAATGAAGCGCTAGCGATTAGCCAGGTTCGCCAAGCCTGTCGTAAGGCAAAGAGAAGCGGTTGCACAGAGCTATGATCGCCAAGCCTGTCGTAAGACAGTGAGATAAATGAAGCGCTAGCGCAGAGCTAGGTTCGCCGAGCCTCTCGTAAGGCAAAGATATAAATGAAGCGCTAGCGCGGAGGTAGGTTCGCCGAGCCTATCGTAAGGCGAAGTGAAGCACTAGCACGGAGCTAGGATCACCGAGCCTATCGTAAGGCAGTGAGATAAATGAAGCGCTAGCGTGGAGCTAGGCTCGTCGAGCCTGTCGTAAGGCAAAGAGAAGCGCTAGCGCAGAGCTAGGATCACCAAGCCTGTCGTAAGGTGAAGAGAAGCGCTAGCACGGTGCTAGGATCGCCGAGCCTATCGTAAGGTACTGAGATAAATGAAGTGCTAGCGCGCAGCTAGGTTCGCTGAGCCTGTCGTAAGGCAAAGAGAAGTGCTAGCACAGAGCTAGGATCGCCAAGCCTCTCGTTAGGCGAAGAAATAAATGAAGCGCTAGCGCGGAGCTATGTTTGCCGAGCCTGTCGCAAGGCGTAGAGATAAATGAAGCGCTAGCGTGGAGCTAGGTTCGTCGAGCCTATCGTAAGGCGAAGAGAAGCGCTAGCACGAAGTTAGGATCGCCGAGCCTGTCGTAAGGCAGTCAGATAAATGAAGCGCTAGCGCGGAGCTAGGTTCGCCGAGCCTGTCGTATGGCTAAGAGAAGCGCTAGCGCGGAAGGGATCTGCTGGAAGTTCCTAGGTCCTTCCCCTTCTCCCCTCATTCTTCTTGTCATAGAACACTGGAAGCAGCAGAGTTAATTTTCCCCAAGTCCCATAGGGACTCTCTCTGGTGCACTGGAGGTGTCGCCACATGCCCCACTGGTGGTGAGACAAATCTTCGGTGGTGGTGATGCGAAGTGGAGAATCTGGAGATCTCGGCTTGCCCCGAAACCACTTGACACGATGCGACTTGCTCGATCTGATGTTGTTCGAGCGCACCCTTAGCAGCGTTGGCAATCAATCGATCTAGTTCCTCTTTCGTCAGCACGATGGAGTGTCTCGTCGACCCGAGCATCGGTGCTCCTTCAGGTGTTTTTTCTAGTTTCCCACAGATGCTGCCAAATTTGTTCCGGAAGGAATTGACGTCGACGGCCAATCACCAGGGTCCAGCCCGCGCGAATGCTGACGTTAGGGGAGGAACTCCGCACTCTGCGAGATTAACACGAGCATTAGGGGAACACGCCAGAGATTGTCCGGCGGAGCCCACTCCGACGCTCATGTCAGTGCCTCGATGGAGAAGAAGAGTAGAAGGTAGGAAAACGTATGAGTAGTAGAGAATGCGTAACCCCTTTACCGGAGGGGTTGGTGTACCTTTTATACCTGCGGATTGTCTCATGAGTCTCCACGATCATTGTCACGTACCCCCGATTATCGGTTATAGGATAACCTTTGTAACGGTCCACGCCGTCATTAAGTTCGAACCGTTGCGACAATTATGGATTATGATGACTCCGCGATAAGGGGTGATGGATATCCGCAGATCCGAAGAAAGGGGACTGTTACTTGAGGTCGGGTGTTCTCGGGCTCCGCTTCCCCGAGGTGAGCTCAGGGTCTTCTGGCCAAGGGGTCCCGGGCATTCTTCTTTCACGAGGTGGTCTCGGGGACCTGGCTTCCCGAGGTGATCTTGGAAGTTCGTCCTCTGACATGAACATCGGGGTGTGTCTACCCGCGCGGGGGGGGGGGGGGGGGGGGGGGTCCCGGGGGATTGATAGTTGCCCAATTACAAGTGACATGAGTGAGCCTTAAATTTAGATATTTATAAGCTGAAAACCCTTGGCTAATAAAATTAAAATGTAGAATAGGGGCCTCAGGTCGTATTTTCCCAAGGACTAGTTGTGAGTGTTTAACTCGAGCATGAAATTGTTTGTCGTTTGATGATTTGGGTTTTCTAATAAAATGGGTGTTTGTTTGCAACAAGAATGAGATAACAGTATAAAATGAATGAGCTTAACTAAAGCAGAGAACAAATTAGGAAATTACAAGAACTAAACTTAACCTATTGGAAAAATTAAGCAATTCAATTTCAAACTATTGAATTGAAACTTAAGAACTAAACTTCAATGCAAGGAATAAATTGCAGAGAATTAATTGTAAGGAACTAATTGCAGAAGTCGAAAGCTAGAACAAAACAATGCTTAAAGACTTGACTTGAAATGTAGTTGGAACAAATTAGAGCAATGTGCAGAAATTGAATGCTTCGAACAAAAATTATCCTAGATTAAAACATCAAATCAGTTCCTAATCAAGACTCCCCTTTGCCGTCACACAAAGGATGAGCTAGAAACCCTCTTGGCTTAAAAATCAGCGAAGGAACACTCCCTGGATCAGTTTGCTCTGTTCTGTCCTTCCTAATCGGTCAACCGACCGATCAGGTCCTCTTCTGATCGATCATGGGACCGATCAGAGGCATCTCTGTCCGGTCACCATGATCGGTCAATAGCTGAAATCACCCGCGATCTCCTCCTTCTTGACACACTGAGTAACGATCAAGCTTGGAAACTCTCGGTAGCCTTCAGAGAACCCCTCCACATGCTCCGATTGCATCCTCTTGATGAAGACAACAATGATCGATCGGAATCGACAGTGGGCAGAGCACCGGCGAAACCCTCACCTACATTCTCTCAGCTGCGAGAACTTGATTAGCAAAACTGAACAGAAATCTTACCGCGATGATTCAAAACCTTGAGAAGAAACAGATCTGATGTGTTGGTTGCGCGATTTGAGAAGAAACTACGAAGAAATCGATGAAGAAACGGAATAACTCGAAGCAAAACTACGCTACTGGCGACTCCGCGACGACCCCGAGTTCAGATCTGAAGAGTCTGTTTTATCAGTTAGAAACGAACGGCTGAGATCCTCTTTGCTGCATCTGACGGTCGGATTTGCTCTGATCAAGCCCAAACCTTCCAGATCTCAATCAAGGGTCAGGATCTGCCTCTTAGTAGTTTGGATCTTCCAGATCTGTAATGGATGGCTAAGATTGCCCTGATCTTTGAATGGACGACTTAGACACTCTCGAGCTTGATCCAACGGCTGGATGGAGTCTGATTAGGTTCAAACTTTCAGATCTTGATCCATGGACTTGATTAACTCTATCTTGAGCTTGGATTGATCAGAAGTTGACAGATGGCTCAGATCTAGCCGTTTCTTGATCGGACAACTCATATTAATCCTACTCTCGATTGTCTTGATCCGGATCTCAGTCTGAGCTCAAGTCTGACCCAATCTGATCTAAGTCCATGGTCATTTGAAGCCTACAAAATTATATTCAAATTTTAATGCCAAAACATCTTAAATATAGAAAGAATTGAATCTTAAGCTAAAATAGAGACAATTCATGAAACTTAATGTAAATGCAAACTTAAGCATATAAAAGTGGATCAAAACATGGATTTGAGAGTCTAATTTGATCAACAAAAATGGTAGTTATCAATTCCCCAGACTTAATCTTTGGCGTCTCGCACAAGCTAACTAGTAAACTAATAATGTATCCCCCTAGATTATTCTCAATCATAGTTAGAAGCAATTAAAAGGAAATTACCTAGGGTTGTCAATTCTCAAAAATCTAAACTCAATGGACTAGAAACTTGTCCTTAAATCAACAACTTAGTATACTTCATCCTTCATGACTCATTGAGATGAATTAAACTCAAAAAACCTTCCAAAGGAAATTTTAAAGTGACTCTCTTCCTAGGTTCTACATTTTTGATGAAAGTGGAGCTCACTCAAATACAACATGGTTTTTGCACTACCATAAGTTTGCTTATTATCTACTCTCCACCATCATTCTTGATTTGGATCCACACTTACAAAAGCTTATTCAAACAAGGTAAAGAAATATAGAATAATAGAAATAAAATAGAAGTTTAATGAGCTTTGATACTAAATATTCATGATAAAGAAAGTAAAGAAATATGACATGGTAAGGAAATATGGAAAAGAAATATGGCATGATAAGAAAATATGGAAAAAGTAGAGAAAGTGAAAGACTTGGACACTCAAAAGTGTAACCTAATGAACTTTGCCCTTTTGATGGTCCTCTCAATGAAATCAGAGCTTAGGTAAGCAAGGATTAGATGCTAGACGTTACTGAATTCAGTGAGCCAAGGTTACTGCATGTGCTAATCTCTGTTGATCGGTCCAGAGACCGATCAGGCTTTCTTGATCGTTCTAGAGATCGGTCTGTGCTACATCGTGATCGGACTGACTCTCCTCTGATCGGACTGAGATGCTTCTGATCGGTCAGACTGACCAATCAGAGCCTTCCCTGATCGGTCTGGAGACCGATCAGGTGATGATCAGTAGATGAAAGCTGCAAAACTCTGAAACTGACTTCTGCCGAGACTTCTCTTCTTTCAATCAATAACTCATTCTTAAACTTGATCACTTCTTCTAACAGATATCTAACCCAACACTTGACTTCACTTCATGTTCTTTTCTTTTTCTTTTCTTTTCTTTTGTTTTCAGCTGCTCTGTTTTTGTTTCTGCAGCTAAGTTTTCTGCTTCCATTTTTTTCCAATAGATTTGAAATTCTGAACATTTCAGCTTTGGTTCAATGGAACGTTGCTTGTAACTTTGCTTGTTCTCACTGTTAAATGCAGCCAGCTCACATGGAAAATATGATAGAATGCTTGGATGTTGCCAAGTGCTTCAATTTTAGGGTTTTCAAGTTGACCTCTATTCCCCCTTTCTTTTTTCTTAACACTTCATCTTGAGAACAAATTTTTTTCTTTTTTTTCTTCCTTTTCGTTTTTTCTATGGTATTGAGAATGAGCCTTCACTTCCCTTCACTAATCAATTCTTGCAACCCAAACTTGGTACAAAAATCCTTCAAGTTGGCACACTTTTCTTGTAGGTTGTCAATGCTTGATTTTCCTCAATATTTGATAGAATGCTTGCATCCTCCCCCACACTTAAACTTTTGTTCGTCTCGGGCAAAGTAACATCAAGAAACATTAAGGCACCTAAGTCCAATGAAAATATTATGATGAATATGAAACTTAGGGAAGGAAAATGGAATATAGAGTAGATCAACAACAATATTGCAAAAATGATATGAGAAAGGAAACAAAGTGATTCACCTCTATAAATGGGGTTCAATCATAGAAATATAGTTTTGAAAGAACCTAAGCAAGTTCTAGAGTACAATCACATGTGTGTATCACAAAAAATTTGGCCAAGCCTCACTACGTAAAAAGAATTCATCTCAAGTCATCAATCTAGAGTCCATAACTAAGTAGTACTCAAGCATCCAAGAATTTTCATCCATTGGTTCAAATCCTAAGTTTTAACAATCAAATTTAATTTGCTTTCAAAGGACTCTAAAATGATATAGAGAAAATCTAGAGTAATACATTTATTCCTAACTATGCAAGAAGCAAGATGCCAAAAAGGTGAAAATGATATCAACAATGACTCTTTATTTATTCTATGCTACCTAAACATTTATTAGCAAGAACTCATTGTAAAAGAAAAACTTACTGCATAGAAAACATAAAATGGTATATACAATGAAATAAAAGTGTAAGAAGAAACAACTCCCCTTCAAATTAGGTAAAGAGCCCGAAGCATCCATCTTGGGAGAGCTATCCTCACGCGATCAAAATCATAATACATAGCTTTCTCCCTTATTAATTCCGCATAAGTATGTTCTGGTGGTCGGAGGCGATTAAGGTTCAGAATCCATTCTCGGGGTGAAGTGCTATAAGTCAAAGTAAATTCAACCCCTCCCACTATATGCTCTTTGGAAGTCCTTCCGGGGGGTTGGAGGCTATTAAGTTTGAGTACCCACTCGAGAAGCCTACGGGACCCTGCAAAACCATGAAACGAAAATATCTCCCGCACACATGCAGGGTATGAAAGAAATGAAATGCAAACAATCTCTATGTAAAATGTATCCAGAAATGCATCACAACCAATAAAATAAATTTCGGGTACCTCTATGAATTTTTCACAACCAGGCTCTACATAAGATGTATCAAGAAATGCATTACATTCAATAAAATTAATCTCAGGTACCTCCATGAGTTTTTCACAATCAATCTCTACATAGGATGTATCAAGAATTGCTTCACATTCAACAAAATCAACCCTAGGTACCATACAATCAGTCTCTACATAGAATGTTTCAATAAATGAATCACTTCCAACAAAATCAACAGTGTCACATTCAATTAAATCAACAGTGTCATAGCCAACAAAATCAACCTTAGGTACCTCTATGAGATTTTCTGAAAAATTAGGAAAAATACTTACCTCGTCGTGCTGAAGAATACCTGAAGGTTCTACAAGAGTAGATGTAACTATGGTCTCCTCCTGGTCAGGTAAAGGCTCCACCTCAGGTTCAGGTTCTAGTGGACATTCAACTAAAACAGGTTATTCTTGGGCCCTTGCTTCCACCATGCAAGTCCCTACACTTTCATACTTATCCTCTGAATCTTCTAATATATCAATCAATGTTGGTGGTCCCTGGGGCTCAGTGCAATCCCCTATACCTATAGAATCATCTCCAACACATGCTTCATCAACAACATCTACAACAACCATATTAGAAAAGTTAGGACCAACAACAACTATATCATCATAAAATAAAAAACTAGAAGGATCCTGTAGAGCTTCAAAATCGAAATCAAGACTGTCACAAGCTTTACTATCCATCTCCTCCAATGCCTCTATAGCTAATGACTGCCCAGTAGGTATGGGTGGTCCCTGGGGCTCAGTGCAATCCCCTACACTCTCACACCTATCCTCTGAATCTTCTGATATCTCAATCAATTTAGGTGATCCCTGGGGCTCAGTGCAATTCCCTACACCTGTAGAATCATCTGCAACTACAAATAAATCAGATACAACCTCCAACTCAGCAGCCTCTGTAGCTAATACCTCCTCTGCCTCATCTGAACTCGAACATCCTCTTTGAATATCAAGTGGAACTTTGTCAACAATTAAATTCGCCTCAAAAACCTCATCTACAATATCCATGCTAATGATAGAAAGATCATCTCTGGGGTGCTGTGGGAAGGGTAAAGAGACTTTCGGTTCCTCCACTTGAGCTGAAAATTTTGAAAATGGATCTTGAGCAGGGATTTCGATAGGTATAGCTGCTGTAGGTACCCTAATTTTGCTGATTTCTTCTTCTTCTTCCACCAAAATTGTAAGATCAATTGAAGAAGGACTTAGGCTTGAACTAGGGTCACAACCAACTGATGTAGAATCAATTTCTGGACTGATCTGAGATGGAAAATAGGTTGCTGAAAATTTTTCAAAAAAATCAGCCCTTGGAGTGTTTAGACTTGAAATAACTTCCTCACTCCTCAAAGTTATCGCACAATCATTCCCCTTAGGATTAAGAGTAGCTTGAGAAGGTAATTTACTTGATCATTGGGCTTGCATTTGAGTCATTCCACTAGCTATTTGTCTAATGTATCTTTCAATGATTTGAAGAGTGGGCTCATCCTTTTGTTGCCTTTGTTGTTGTAAAATTTGTTGTTGTTGAAGAATTTGTTGCAACATCTCCTCAAGCCTTTGTTGGTGTTCATTAAACTCACTAGAGTCCTCAAAGTCTTCTTGGTTGGCATAGGACTCTTGTTGGCCTTGAAAAGAAACATTGGGTTGCTGAAAATCATAAGTAGGCTGTGAATTCTGAAAATGAAATTGTTGGGGCTGATTAAATGAATAATTGGGCTATTGACATTGCTGGAAATTGGCTTGATGACAAGGTTGAAAATTCTGATTGGAAGGCTGAAATTGTTGGGCTGAAAATTCTGATTTTGAAATTGAAAATTCTGACTGTTTGGTTGACAATATTGCTGTGAAGGTTGAAAACCATTCTGATTTTGATATTGGAAAGTTTGAAATTGCTGATTTGCTTGCTGGAAATGTTGATAAGGCTGCTGGAATGGTTGAAAAGACTGATTATTTTGCTGAAAATTCTAGAATTGGGAATAAGGTTGCTGAAAATTCTGAAACTGCTGTTGACTATTCTGAAAATACTAATATTCTGCCATTGGACTGCTTGAATGAGTAGAAAAATTTTCAATAACTTCTAAACTCTTCCTTGATTTTCTTCTTTCTAGCTCTGAAACTCTCCACCTACAGTCCTGATCATAAAACAAACAAAAATGGTAGCAAATGTATATAGAAAGATAAATCAAATAAAATGGAATCTATGAATATGAAAATAAACACAAGCTCAAATCAAACAATACTCAACTAGTGATTCCCCGGCAATGGCGCCAAAAATTTGATAGTTGCCCAATTACTAGTGTCATGAGTGAGCCTCAAATTTAGATATTTATAAGCTGAAAACCCTTGGCTAACAAAATTAAAATGTAGAATCGGGGCCTCAGGTCGTATTTTTTCAAGGACTAGTTGTGAGTGTTTAACTCGAGCTTGAAATTGTTTGTCGTTTGATGATTTGAGTTTTCTCATAAAATGGGGGTTTGTTTGCAACAAGAATGAGATAACAGTATAAAATGAATGAGCTTAACTAAAGCAGAGAGCGAATTAGGAAATTGCAAGAACTAAACTTAACCTATTGGAAAAACTAAGCAATTCGATTTCAAACTATTGAATTGAAACTTAAGAACTAAACTTCACTGTAGGGAATAAATTGCAGAGAATTAATTGCTAGGAACTAATTGCAGAAGTCGAAAGCTAGAACAAAACAATGCTTAAAGACTTGACTTGAAATGTAGTTGGAACAAATTAGAGCAATGTGCAGAAATTGAATGCTTGGAACAAAAATTATCCTAGATTAAAACATCAAATCAGTTCCTAATCAAGACTCCCCTTTGTCGTTACACAAAGGATGAGCTAGAAACCCTCTTGGCTAAAAAATCAGCGATAGAACACTCCCTGGATCAGTTTGCTCTGTTATGTCCTTCTTGATCGGTTAACCGACCGATCAGGTCCTCTTCTGATCGGTCACGGGACCGATCAGAGGCATCTCTGTCCGGTCACCATGATCGGTCAGTAGCTGAAATCACCCGCGATCTGTTGGTGCAAGTTGCATCAATGATGTTCCTCTTTAAGTGTTTTAATGTTTGACAATTCACTTAAGTCAGTGATACAATAAATAGACAAAGGGGGGCAAAAGTGAAGTAACCTAAGATGAAGAAAAGTCCTAGTTAATCTAGGCATCTAAACCAAGTCCCAGCGAAGGGATGCTGGGCACCTAGCGAAGGGCTGCTAGGTATCGAAACCCTAAGACCTAACGAAGGGTTGTTAGGCACCTAGTGAAGGACTGCAAGGTATCGTAACCTTAAGACCTAGCGAAGGGCTGCTGGCACCTAGCGAAGGGCTGCTAGGTATTGTAACCCTAAGACCTAGCGAAGGGCTGCTAGGCACCTAGTGAAGGACTACTAGGCATAAAAGACCTAGCGAAGGGCTGCTAGGCACCTAGTGAAGGACTACTAGGCATAGAAGACCTAGCGAAGGGCTGCTAGGCACCTAGCGAAGGGTTGCTAGGGATTGAAGACCTGGCGAAGGACTGCTAGGCACTTGGCGAAGGGCTGCTAGGTAATAAAGTCTTGGTCCAAGGGACTAAGCAACTTAGCTGAGCGATGACTAAGGACAGGAGTAGAGACGGGTCAGGGTTTGGGCGTCTCGAGATCCGGAGTAATCGGAGGCTAAGCAAAAGTCCATCCGAAGGACTGGGTGGCAACCGTCTCCTGAAAGGAGTAGGTGAAGGGCGAGTTCTCGGGGATAGGAACTCGTGCCGGTTCGACCTAGGGTTTCGTGCAAATCCGAAGTCCGAACCAAGTTCTTAAGGCTAACATTATATGTATCTATGCTTTGTGTTTGTGTATATTGCAGGTATCAAGAACCGGAGACAAAGCAGGGTAAAAAGCATGGTTGGCAGGCCTTAAGGGGGGCGCCCCCATCAAGGGGGGCGCCCCCAGCAAAGGGGGCGCCCCCAGGTAGTACTAAACAGGCAGTTTTCGTGAAGCAGGGTGACAGGTGTTAATCGGGGCGCCCGGAGTGTCCGGGGCGCCCCGATTAGAAGCTGTTTTGCTGTTTCGAAGTCAGAACACAGGATAAGCCCTCACGGGGGTGCCCGGAGCATCCGGGGCGCCCTGGTCAAAGGTCTTATCACTTGCAACGAAGTAGGCGCAAGGATAAGAGTTGACCGAGTCTTCCGGGGCGCCCCCAGCGTCCGGGGCGCCCCCAGCGTCCGGGGCGCCCCCAGGAGGCCTATATAAGGGGTCTCGACCCCCTTGCTTCAGACACGACTTCCAAGAGTGATCCTAAGCTTTCTGATCGACGACAACACACTAGAAACGAGGCTCTACGACCGAGAGGCTCTAGGAGGAAGTGCGCGGCACTTCGGAGGCCCAGATTGGCCGAGCTTCATCCTTGTCTTGTTGGTTTGCATTTTGTTAAATATCGTACTTAATTTTTCTATATTATTGCGTGTAATCGTACACTGTAAGACGGGTTTTCTCCGCCTCTGGAAATTTCGGAAAGGAGACCAATAGTGGACTCACGCCGAGTACATAGGCCTTGGATGTACTGACCCTGGGGGGTTGGGAACCAAGTAAATAATCCCGCTGTGTCTGTGTATTGTTTTTATTTTAGTCTTTATTTGTTTTCCGCTGCTACTAATATTCTAAGTCCAGAACGAAAGATTTACGAAGAATTCCGAAATATTTTTCACGGTCGATATTCACCCCCCCCCCTCTATCGACGGCACCGATCCTACACCATCTCCTCCTTCTTGACACACTGAGTAACGATCGAGCTTGGAAACTCTCGGTAGCCTTCAGAGAACCCCTCCACATGCTCCGATTGCATCTGCTTGATGAAGACAACAGCGATTGATAGGAATCGACAGTGGGCAGAGCACCGGAGAAACCCTCACCTGCACTCTCTCAGCTGCGAGAACTTGATTAGCAAAATTGAACAGAAATCTTACCGTGATGATTCAAAACCTTGAGAAGAAACAGATCTGATGTGTTGGTCACGTGATCTGAGAAGAAACTACAAAGAAATCGATGAAGAAACGGAATAACTCGAAGCAAAACTACGCTACTGGCGACTCCGCGACGACCCCGAGTTCAGATCTGAAGAGTCTATTTTATCAGTTAGAAACGAACGGCTGAGATCCTCTTTGCTGCATCTGACGGTCGGATTTGCTCTGATCAAGCCCAAACCTTCCAGATCTCAATCAAGGGTCAGGATCTGCCTCTTAGTAGTTTGGATCTTCCAGATCTGTAATGGATGGCTTAGATTGCCCTGATCTTTGAATGGACGACTTAGACACTCTCGAGCTTGATCCAACGGCTGGATGGAGTCTGATTAGGTTCAAACTTTCAGATCTTGATCCATGGACTTGATTAACTCTATCTTGATATTGGATTGATCAGAAGTTGACGGATGGCTTAGATCTTGTCGTTTCTTGATTGGACGGCTCATATTAATCCATCTCTCGATTGTCTTGATCCGGATCTCAGTCTGAGCTCAAGTCTGACCTAATCTGATCTAGGTCGATGGCCATTTGAAGCCTACAAAATGATATTCAATTTTAGTGCCAAAACATCTTAAATATAGAAAGAATTGAATCTTAAGCTAAAATAGAGACAATTCATGAAACCTAATGTAAATGCAAACTTAAGCATATAAAAGTGGATCAAAACATGGATTTGAGAGTCTAATTTGATCAACAAAAATGGTAGTTATCAAGGATCCCGTTCCTGAGAGGGTCTCGGGAGCTCTAGAAAGAGAGTCGTTCAGACTCGCTATACCTTGCCACACAGCTTCTTCAACCCACATGTCAGCCACGAGGTACTCAACCCCATCAATTATTATGTTTAAACATTATTGTGAAAATATATTTTTAAGAAAATATCCTAAAGATTTTGAAAACATTTTGAAAAATATTTATCAATTAATTAGTCCTTAACATCTCACCCTTTCTAAGTGTCTCAATACAAGCAAGCACGGTTGCCTTATAGGTGTATTATGAGATGCTTAAATAATTTTTCTCAATTTATTTATAGACTGGTTGACCTTGAGTTAGATTCGAGTTTAATCAATTTGTAATTTAAAAATAGATTTCAATAATCGGATTCCAGGTCTTGGCGAGGCACAGAGGTCTTCTTTGGTCGTAGCCTTATTGGATCATCAACCCTTTCCTTAGACAAAGCCTTTTAAGGAAATAATACCTTTATTTTACTCTTTGAAAAACTCTGGTCTGACTAGTCTAGGATGTGGTGAGGTAGCTTCGGCTAGTTCCACTTAGCTAGGCCAAGCTTCCCTAACGTACTATCATCTCGCCCCACCCTGGTACTAGGTTAGGCAAGTATCAATCAACCTTTTCCTATCTATCCATTCTAAATCATGTAGAAAATTAAACATGAATGACATGACAGATATTTTAAAAAATAAGCAGATGCATGAACATGGTATTTATGCATGATTCAATCAAGTCAAGACATTTTAATTAAGTTTCTAATAATGTATCAAATTCTTGATTAGATACATATCGTGTGAACCCGCGAATATGCCAACCCACTTTGACATATTTAATATTATTTAGTTGGAGGTTTTAGTTGAGTAGAATTTTATTTAGTTTCATATCTGAAGGTAATTAATTGAAATTTTAGTTCGTGAATTTTGTTGAATTAAGGATTGACTTATTAATTACGATTTAAGAATTAATTATGATTACAAGTTATCAAGTATTAATTGGTTAAGAATTAATTAAAGTTACGTTATTAACAATTATTTAATGTTTAAAACAGTTTAAGAATTAATTAGGATTTAAATTATTAAGAATTAATGTTAAAATTGTTAAGAATTAATTAGAGTTAAATTAATTAAGAGTTAATTAAATTGTTAAAAATTAATTAGAGTTAAATTATTAAGAGTTAATTAGAGTTAAATTATTAGGAATTAATTAGATTTTAATTAATTAAGAATTAATTAGAATTAAATTGTTAATTGAATTTAAGATTTAATTCGTATTTAAGTTATTAAGGTTTAATTTGAATTTAGGTTATTAAGAATTAGGGTTTAAGATTTCAGGGTAGTAATTGTGAGTCTAATTGAATCATTTTCATTAATTCAAAAAATTCAGAATCATCTACTATTTTTTTTTCATTTAATTTTTTTATGTTTATCTAATACTTCTGCTTTGTTTGAATTTTTGTAGAATTTATTAAATGTAGCTTTGATTCTAAGAAATTCTTCTTCCTCTTCATCCTCATCATCAGAGTTATATTCTTCTCCATCTTCATTGTAGGTAGAGTAATTTTCATGGTTGTTTATTAAATTTATAGTATTATATTCCAGACCAGTAACATTAACTAAGGATTGACTATTATCCTCACCATTATCTTCAGGACAATCATTAATATTATTTTGACCCATATCAGAAAGATTATTAATGACGATTTCATTTTTATCCTCAGAATTATCATCAGAAAAATCATTGTTATCCTTAATATTAGTAGTAATATTATTATCCTTAACATTTTCAGAATTATCACTAATATTATTATCCTTGACTTTATAAGAATTATTATTCAAAAATTTTAGTATTAATATTAAGATTAAAAAATTTATATTCGTTATTTTAATATTATTCACATTTCATAAATTGTCTTGTAATAACTTAAGTTGGTTATGCAAAAAATCTAATTTCTCAAAGACATTTTCAGTAATATCTAAATTATCAGCATGCTTGAAAAACTATGCAGGAATTTCAGAAATTTAAAAATTATTGCAATAATTAATTTTCCATACCTTGATCGGACACTGGTTCTTGTAGTGTCCGTGCTTTGGACATCTGAAGCACTGGATATGACACTTGTCCCTCCGGACTCCTGGCGCAGGTCCCTCCTTTGCTGCCGGTGGTGACGATCGATTCTTACGAGTAGGACACTGGTTTTTATAGTGTCCTCTCTCTCTGCACTTGAAACATATAATATGAAATTTAAATATTGACATTAAAACAAATGTACCTGATTCACCCCTGGCTCCCCCTCAATTCCTGGCATTTTTGCTCCGTCGGCTGTTAGTCCGGTGAAAAGCTACCAAGCTCTGATACCACTTGTAGGATCGATGCCGTCGATAGAGGGGGGGTGAATATCGACTCGTAATTTCTTCGGAGCTTTGACGTTCGTTCGTTCTAATCAGAGAGTTAGTAACAGCGGAAATAATAAAGAACGAAAATAAAAGAGACTCGTACATGCGGGATTTACTTGGTTCCCAACCCCCAGGGTTAGTACATCCAAGTCCTAATCATGGGTAGCACCCATCCACTAGTGGTCTCCTTTCTAGAATTTTCGGAGGAAGAGAAACCCATCTTACAGTTGAGTTACAAGCACAAAAGATATAATTGAAAATGCAAATTTGTAAACATAAAGCAAACCAAACAAAAGTCGATCCGTCCAATCTGGAAGTCCGAAGTGCGCCGCACTTTCTCCTGGAGCCTCCTTGGTCGCAGAGCTTTGACTTTAGTGCTTTTTCTTTGCTAAGAATGACTTAGCAGATATAGAAAGTGATGTTCTGCCTTGAGGGGTCGAAGCCCCTTTTATAGTATCATCCAGGGCGCCTTGGAGCCTCTGAGGCGCCCTATAGGAGATCAAATAATCATCCGTAATCGTGAACTTCGCGATGCTGATAAGTCAGCACATCCAGGGTGCTTGGGGCGCCTGTATTGATACAGGCACCCTGAATGACCTTCCAGGCAGCTTTTTCTCCTACGTTTGTTTTCCTATCTTGCCTCCAACTCCAGGTATCTACAAGACAACAAACACAAGACAAATATACAAATAATCTTAGCCTTAAAGATTGGTTCTGACTTTGGATTTCTCTCGAACCCCTAGGTCGAACCGACGCCTAATGTTCCCTCTTCCGGGGAGCACGTCCTCGCCTACTCCTCTCAGGAGAAGTTACCTTTTGCCAACCGGCTCCTCCGATTGGACTTTTACTTAGCCTTCGAGACTCTCGGATCTCGAGACGTCCGAACCTCGACCTGTCTCTTCTTCTTTCCTTAGTCATCGCTCAGCTAAGTTGCTCAATCCCTCGGACCAAGACTTCGTGCCCAATTCATCGAACTAGGACTTCGTGCCCAACCCTCGGTTAGGTCTTAGGTGATCAGCCCTCGGCCAGGACTTAGTGCCCAATTCCTCGAACCAGGACTTCGTGCCCAACCCTCGATTAGGTCTTAGGTGGCCAGCCCTCGGCCAGGACTTAGTGCCCAATTCCTAGAACCAGGACTTCGTGCCCAACCCTCGGTCAAGTCTTAGGTGCCTAGCCCTCGGCCAGGACTTAGTGCCTAATTCCTCGAACCAGGACTTCGTGCCCAACCCTCGGTCAAGTCTTAGGTGCCCAGCCCTCGGCTAGAACTTGTGACCAATTCCTCGAACCAGGACTTCGTGCCTAGGTTAACTAGGACTTTCCTTCGCTTTGATAAAGACTTCTTTTGCTAGTCATATTAATCCTGACAAGACTTCTCTTCTGCCAAACATCAAGTCCTGTTTGGCTCACTCCTTGATCTAACTGACCAACCCTGGGTTTTCTGCTAAATATCAGATCCTGTTTAGCTAACCCTTGTTCTAACTGATCAAACCTTAGTATATTAACCAGATCAAATCTAGGTTTGATCACTCTGCCAAACATCAGGTCCTGTTTCGCTAACCCTTGGTCACCTTAACCAACCCTGGGTTCTGGTTCACTCTACCAAACATCATATCATGTTTGGTTAAACCTTTGTCAACCTGATCAACCCTAGGGTAACCCTACCAAACATAAGGTCCTGTTTGGTTTAACCCTTGATCACTTTGACTAACCCTTACCTTGTCTAACACATATTGTTACTAACTTAAGTATATTGTTAAACATCGAAACACTTAGAGGAAGACATCATTGATGCATCTTGCAACAATAGGTATTAGTCTATCTTGACTATAGAATTACACTAGTTCACTTTGTGTGTATTGAGCAGGACCGTTTTGAGGTTGTTCGATTTATACTGACTATATAATCAAATAAAACCTCTGTTATTATGGATGTACATGCTCTTAATCCCGATATAATAATGGTCATATACACTTAGTATTTATTTCTTTAATTTACCAATGGGTGAGATTTATTCGTTAATTTGATAAGCCTGGTAAATTAGAAAATAATATTATTTATATGGTGTGTCATTGATTATAGAAGGAAACTGTGTCCTAATTATTTAGGCTGATGATGTTCCCTTGAGGAGTTCATAAGGATTATCATGTAAACCCTGAAGGTAGACTTGGTCTGACATGATAATGATGTTGAGTGGTATTACTCTTGGAGTTATATGCTAATTAATTAAATTGCCAGTAATTTAATTAATTAATGGACATACGATATCTTAAATACGGGGAGATAATCTACACATAATATGAAGGAGCCCTTATTTTAATATGGGGTTGGTGCGGTAGTTCAATAATAATCCTTTAGTGGATTGGGTTAAAGATCCATTATGAGACCATAACCAACTCCTCCTTTTGGTCCCTATTGTAACCTATAAATATCCTCTTAAGCCATCATAAACCCTAGCTAATTATCTTCATCCCCTTTCTCTCTTGGGCGTGCGGTGCAAGCAAGGTGTGCACGGCTAGGTCAAGCAAGGGAGAAGGGCTAGCTATCTTCTTTCTTTCTCATCTCTCCCTCTTGGGCATGCGGCTAGGTCAAGCAAAGGAGAAGGGAGATCTTCTTTCTTTTTTCTTTGGGCGTGCTGCGCATCAAGGAAGGTGGGAGGCGGCTAGGTCACGCAAGGGAGGAGAAGCTTCTCCTTTTGCCGGCGCACCTTGCTCTTGGGTGTGGCTAAGTCACGCAAGAATGAGAAGAAGAAGGGTGAGCGGTGGCTGCGATTCTTGGAAGATCGCTGCCCATACGACATCCAAGAAGAGGATAGGAATACAATAGAAGATCAAGAGATATACTTTTGGTTTTTATTCCGCTTTAATTGTATTTGTCTTTCTCTTGGATCCCGAATCAAACACAAGAACCGGTGATCGAGGCTTCATCTTCTATTTTGCTGCTAATCGATCTAGAGTTTGATTACTTGAACAACCAGTTTGTTCAAGCAATCACTCAATCAATCAAAGCAAGGTTGATGAAGTAGGTCATTCGGGAAGCTTTCTGTCTCTGTGCGGATTAATTCTGTTCATTGAATTTAATCTGGGGAAACAGTGCCGAATCCCAATGCCAACAGTGTTGTCCTACCACATGTAGTGAGGTTAAGCTTATGCTTTTAATGATTTCTATACCTTTATAAGGTGAAGTATGCTAGGATACTCTTGATAGAAATGTCATCTATGTAAGTGTGAAGATAGGTCGCTTCAATGAAACACTTATGAATCCAAGATAGTGACCATGGCCAAAACGGAACTAACCATAAGAACCAAAAGCAGGTGAGATAAGTCCTTGTGTGAGTGTTATTGTCTTAGTATACACAAACGCTGAATAGTTCAAGATATCATGTTTACTGTGTAGCCTAGTATGCTTGATAACATTCCACTACGGAAGGTTCAAAGCCACAAGCTATCTCTCCCGACGCATTGACTTATCACTTGAACTCTTGTAGAGTGTCAGCATGCATATACGCATTAATTTCCATTCATATGGGAAATTGTTGGATATTGGATCTTGGAAGACCAAATACGATTTTGCAAGGAAAAATAAGGGTGTCATCAATGGATGAAAGTTTGAATTGACTTCAAAAATGAAATCTATGTTTCGCGTAGATAAATCTAGACTATTAACTTGCTCAAACCCAATTACGGGTGAATGAGAAAGTAATTGTTTAAAGATAGCCCCAAACTAGCATAGAAGGAAGTAGACGGGGAATAATCCCACATCTGTAAATTCCAAGAGTGTTTGCTTCCTTATATGTGTTGCTGCGTTAATAAAGTTAAAAATGAAAAACACAGGTGATCTCTTCTCATAGGCGAGAAGGTGCTCGTACCTGCGAGCCTGTGGCCCACCACGCGCACACGCTTGCAATGAGCGCTTTGTTGACGCACTTTACACTTTGCACATACGCATCGTTGTAAAGAGCTTAAATTTGTGCTCCATGTGACGTTGCAGTGCCTATGTGGCATTCGGGTAGGCAGAGAGAGATAATTGGACTGCCAACTAGGCGAACGAATGACAATCGTTGGATCGAAAAAGGGTACTGGATTGCAAGTGACGTGATCTGGAGCGTTGATCGCGAAGAGTTAACCGAAATGACCGTTAGTGATGAGACTTGATCAGAAGCATCAGATCGAATCTAGCGGCTGAGATCAAATAGGGATATGAAGGGCTATAGCCATCCAAATCAAGCGGCTGAGATCAAAGGGCTATCTGAAGGGTTACAATCCTCTAGATCGAACGACCCAGATGAATCCTAAACCAAAGGTCACAACCACTCACCAAAGGATACCTCACTTCTACTCCTTGTATAAATAGAATCCTCTAAATGTTGGAAATTCATTCAATCATCCAAAGTCCAAAAAGCATACATCTCATCTTCTGCATCTAGAGTCCAAAAAGCTTACGAGAAAGTTCGTTGGTCTCGAAATTTGAAGTGTTGTTATTTCGAGACATCGTCGTGGTATCTTGGGAAACGAATTGCTACTAATCTGCTATCCATGAGCACCTGTAGAAGAGCAATATCGTTTTACGGATATAGTGTCGAACACTAACCTCGACGATTTTATATCGATTTGCATCCTCCCAATGGCAATCCAACCGACTCACAAATTCAATTAGTTAAATTTAATTGGTTTAGTTTTAACCGAATACTCAATACTAAATACAATACAACACGAAGGCCTAACCTAACATATTGACTATTTAGTCTTCCTCCAACAAAGAAGAGATAAATTTGCTTGACACTTATTCTCCAACCCTCCTAGTAAACGCAAAGGTTCCTGAATTAGTTTGTCGTGGTCCCACATATTCTGTAGGGCCATCTGAATTAGTTATCTTCGTTTTGAAGAAATGGACCACTATTCATTATCTATCAATTAATCTTTGAGCGAGACGCCCCTTGATTAGCCATCCAGCAGCTGGTGCCATCATCGGAAAAAGGCTTGGTTTTTATCACCCTTGACAACTTTCGGATGTTACGTTCATAAAGCAAGAAGAATTATTAAAGACAGAATGAAAGAGAGACGAATGATTGAACTGCTGCATGTACAACAACAGCTTAATTATAAAGGCATCTAGATTTAATCATATCAATATCATGTTTAATATCATGATCATATTAATTTCTTGACTTAATCATTTTTTTTACTTTTTAATATATCATATTAAAAATATAAAAATTTATTGTCTTTTTCACAATTAAAAAACCTCTAGATAATTTTTTATTTGACCTTAATTATAAATTAGATATCTTTATTTATTATTTTTCTATTTAATAATTTATTTTTTAAAATTATTTTAAACATCAAATATGTAATATTATTTTATTATTAATTATCGATGTTATTTTTAAGAGAAAAAATAGATTTGATCTTTAAAATTTTCCCTAGAACTAAAAATCTCAAATCTCATTTATATAATTATTCAAGTTTTTTTCAGCTTTTCTAAGACATCAAATTATCAACTAGGCACTCATAATTCGATCCTCAATTATAGTATTGTTCCGGAAAGGAACGACACGAACGATGAGTCATCAGAGTACAGCCCACGAGGACGATGACAGGGAGAAGACGATCGCGCCCTGCGAGATTGACATGAGCGTTAACGGGAACACACCAGAAGATTTTCCGACGGAGCCCACTCCGTCGTTCAAGTCAGAATTCTTATCACTTTCAGGAAGACAACGAAGGATCAGAATTAATTTGTGCAAGTTCGGAAAGCTTTCCACTTACTTGGATGTCAAAGCACCTTATATACCTGAGGTGTCGGTCATACGTGTCCCCATGTTCTTCTCCACGTCCCTTAATCATCGGTTACTTAATATATTTTGGTAGCGACCGTTGCGATCATTAAGGCTTTAATTGTCACGTGTTGTAGACAATAATTATTCGATAACTTTCCTATTCTGGAAAGAGGAACGACTACTTGAAGTCGGGTTGTCTCTTATATTAATCTTTAGGCTCCACTTTCCCGAGTCGGTCTCGAGGTCTCATCTCCCGAGCTGACCTCGGGACCTTCATATGCTTTACCGAGAGGATCTCGAGGGCCTGACACCCGAGCTGACCTCGGGGGTCTTCGCCCGTTCTCTCGAGGTAGTCTCGAGAGCTCGACACCCGGTCTGACCTCTGGGGTTTTTGCCTGTTCTCCCGAGGTAGTCTCAAGAGCCCGACATCCGGTCTGACCTCGAGGGCTTTTGCCTGTTCTCCCGAAGTAGTCTCGGTTTGATCCCAGAGTTCCGGCCTTGCGAACCCTATCAGATATATTTATAAAACAATTTTCTCTAAATAAGATATAGAAATGTTGGATGTTGGCATATGGACTTTTCACCCTGAGTGTTTCATGGTAAAAATCTTTCATGTGACTATATCGAACACTCTAGATTTAATATTTTCCTATTCATCATTTTTAATTATATGTTTGCAATTAACTATCATAATTAATTGCCATTATCATGATCTACTTTTTCGGATTTGCCACGATGTCTTAAATACGATAATGCAATTGCGTTGAGAAAAAGTAGAGGTGATTGTTTAGGGCATCTCCAAATAAAATTTGTACGTGATTTGTGAAATGATAAAAAGCTGAACAAATAAATTTGAAATGCGTGTTTTGAGATTTTTATTTATTTTTTCGAAAATAATAATATCAGTGACATCACTAGAAATACAAGTATATTATTTGATAATATAGAGTCCACACAAATATTATAAGAAGATTTTTTTATAATAATAAATTTTATATTTTTTATGCGATACTAATATGACATAATTGGACACATTGAAGATGCTCTTAGATTGCGCCAATAATAAATAAATAGATACATAAAGATTAAAGAAAAAAAATGGTAAATTTCCAAAGGGTGCACAAGAAATTTCAGAATTTCCAAAAGGTGTACGTCCTAAAAGGCATACTATATTATAATTTTACCCTTCCGTATGCATAGAATTTTTAATTTAAAACTTTAATAAAAAAATTAAAAATATATAAAAAGAAAGTTAATTGAGAACTTAGATGCATATAATTAGGTCATTTTAATATGCCTATCAAAACTTGGTACTCACTACTACCTCAATCAAGTGTAGTTGAGTTTGTCAAAGCAAAGTGACTCAATTTATTTTTGTAGAGTGTGACTAGACATTTGTGATGTGTGACTATTGAACTTTAGGTGAGACTTAACTAAGTTACCTCAATTAAATTGAGAACTTAGAGGCATATCCCATAAGTTAGGCAAACAAATAAATAGTTTTGTTCACCCAATTAATCAAGAGTTACATATGATGTAATTGACAAATGTTACTTACCTAAGTTATACTAGTCTTGGGCAATTAGTCAAAGCCAACTAAAGATTAGGTATAATATGTATCTTGTCCCACTTAAATATTGTTGTTATTGGGTATGGAGCTAGTGGTGTAGGTAAACTATGGTTGCCCACATCTATGACTTGCTCCTACCAAGCTTTATAATTCAGTGGGAGTATCATGTAATTAAAGGTCTACTTAAATGATTTAGATATGATACTTATTTCTGTATTTTTATTATAGTAGATCACCATGCCATCAAATATGTCGAATACCCTATCTCTGCGATCTGTTCTTAAGAAGGAAAAACTCAACAAAGCTAATTTCCTGAACCGATACAGAAACATGAGAATCGTTCTCAAGCAAGAACAAAAATTGTACGTCGTAGAGCAACCCATTCTTAAAGCACCCTCCACTATTGCTAATCGTACTGAAATTATGCTTACAAGAAGAATCAGGATGATACACTAGATATGTCATGTCTTATGCTTGCTACCATGAACTCTGAGCTTCAGAAGCAATATGAAAACATAAATGCTCATGATATGATTGAGCAACTTAAACAATTATATCAAGGGTAAACAAGGCACGATATGTTTGAGGTATTAAAAGTTTTATTTGCATATAAGAAGCAAGAAGACAGTCATGTAGAAACTCACATACTTAAAATGATTAGGTACGTTAAGAACCTTGAAAGATTAGGATTTCCACTCAGTTAAGAATTAGCAACTGACCTTATCCTACAATTATTGCCAAAAGGGTATAATCAATTTGTCATGAAGTACAATATAATTGAAATCGGCAATTTACCAAAGGGCGTATCCAACAATTCGTAATTACCGAAAGGAGTACCATGGTTTCTATTATACCAAAGGGCGCATCCCATATAGTGAAGTTACTTTTATACCCCTCCCGCCAATGAATGGCTTTATCAAACACATTTTTGAGACACCGGACCACTTTATCAATAAAATAATAATTTATGGTTCGGATGGGTAGCAGTCGAATTTTTCTCAGCCAATATATATATTACTACTTTGCACAAGTCGAATGATCACGAAGGTACATTTTCGAGACACCGGACCACTTTTTTTTCATTTATTTTACATATAACTTAGGTATATTTTTTTTATTTCAAATATATAACACATATAAAAATTAAAAGGAATTTTTTAATTATCATATATTTATCTGATTTTCCACAAATCAACCTGAAATTAGAGAGATTAGAGGAATTTGTTATTTATCAAATATTTCAGGCCCTCGGATGATTTTTCACAAATCAACCGAGGGCCTGAAATAAATTTATTTAGGCTCACGTTGGGCCTGAAATAACATTATTTCAGGCCCACGTTGGGCCTGAAATAACATTATTTCAGGCACACGTTGGGCCTGAAATATCTTTATTTCAGGCCCACGTTGGGCCTGAAATAACTTTATTTCAGGACAACCCTTAACCATATAATCTTTTGACTTCATCCTACAAGTTCGATTACAGATTTTATCCCTAAACCCTAAATTACTTTCTCCAACCTCAACTCTAACTACTGATAATGGTTTTTCAGAAATCCAGATATGGGAGGTCCATCAGTGGGTTTTGCTCAAAACCCACTGATGGAACTAAACTACACCTATAGCTTTGGAAAAAATGATAATTTGAGGTTTACGACACCTAATATACTTTCTCCAACCTCAACCCTAACTACTGATAAAGGTTTTTCAGAAATCCAGATATGGGAGGTCCATCAGTGGGTTTTGAGCAAAACCCACTGATGGAACTAAACTAGACCTATACCTTTGGAAAAAAATTATAATTTGAGGTTTAGGACACCTAATATACTTTCTCCAACCTCAACCCTAACTACTGATAATGGTTTTTCAGAAATCCAGATATGGGAGGTCCATCAGTGGGTTTTGCTCAAAACCCACTGATGGAACTAAACTAGACCTATACCTTTGGAAAAAATTGATAATTTGAGGTTTAGGACACCTAATATACTTTCTCCAACCTCAACCCTAACTACTGATAATGGTTTTTCAGAAATCCAGATATGGGAGGTCCATCAGTGGGTTTTGCTCAAAACCCACTGATGAAACTAAACTAGACCTATAGCTTTGGAAAAAAAATTGATAATTTGAGGTTTAGGACACCTAATATACTTTCTCCAACCTCAACCCTAACTACTGATAATGGTTTTTCAGAAATCCAGATATGGGAGGTCCATCAGTGGGATTTGCTCAAAACCCACTGATGAAACTAAACTAGACCTATAGCTTTGGAAAAAAATGATAATTTGAGGTTTAGGACACATAATATACTTTCACCAACCTCAACCCTAACTACTGATAATGGTTTTTCAGAAATCCAGATATGAGAGGTCCATCAGTGGGTTTTGCTCAAAACCCATTGATGGAACTAAACTAGACCTATAGCTTTGGAAAAAATTATAATTTGAGGTTTAGGACACCTAATATACTTTCTCCAACCTCAACCCTAACTACTAATAATGGTTTTTCAGAAATCCAGATATGGGAGGTCCATCAGTGGGTTTTGCTCAAAACCCACTGATGGAACTAAACTAGACCTATACCTTTGGAAAAAAATAATAATATGAGGTTTAGGACACCTAATATATTTTCTCCAACCTCAACCCTAACTACAGATAAAGATTTTTCAGAAATTCAGATATGGGAGGTCCATCAGTGGGTTTTGCTCAAAACCCACTGATAAAACTAAACTAGACCTATAGCTTTGGGAAAAAAAGATAATTTGAGGTTTAGGACACCTAATATACTTTCTCCAACCTCAACCCTAACTACTGATAAAGATTTTTCAGAAATTCAGATATGGGAGGTCCATCAGTGGGTTTTGCTCAAAACCCACTGATAGAACTAAACTAGACCTATAGCTTTGGGAAAAAATGATAATTTGAGGTTTAGGACACCTAATATACTTTCTCCAACCTCAACCCTAACTACTGATAATGGTTTTTTAGAAATCCAGATATGGGAGGTCCATCAGTGGGTTTTGCTCAAAACCCACTGATGGAACTAAACTAGAACTTAACTTTGGAAAAAATTGATAATTGAGGTTTAGGACACCTAATATACTTTCTCCAACCTCAACCCTAACTACTGATAATGGTTTTTCAGAAATCCAGATATGGGAGGTCCATCAGTGGGTTTTGCTCAAAACCCACTGATGGAACTAAACTAAACTATACCTTGGAAAAAATTGATAAATTGAGGTTTAGGACACCTAAATATACTTTCTCAACCTCAACCCTACACTGATAATGGTTTTTCAGAAATCAGATATGGAGGTCCATCAGTGGTTTGCTCAAAACCACTGATGGAACTAAACTAGACCTATACTTTGGAAAAAATGATAATTTGAGGTTTAGGACACCTAATATACTTTCTCCAACCTCAACCCTAACTACTGATAATGGTTTTTCAGAAATCCAGATATGGGAGGTCCATCAGTGGGTTTTGAGCAAAACCCACTGATGGAACTAAACTAGACCTATACTTGGAAAAAATTATAATTTGAGGTTTAGGACACCTAATATACTTTCTCCAACCTCAACCCTAACTACTGATAATGGTTTTTCAGAAATCCAGATATGGGAGGTCCATCAGTGGGTTTTGAGCAAAACCCACTGATGGAACTAAACTAGACCTATACT
>JAGFNQ010001631.1:0-86663 GCA_024364735.1 Boesenbergia rotunda
TCTCTTCATTTTCTGCATTATTATGCAATGAAGCATAATTTTTAATATAGCCTCCTTGGTAGTATGCCATTCGCATTAGAGTTACCATTGATATACTGGTTGAGAGTATAGATGCTTATTTTAATGGAAGTTCATGACCTCTTCTAACGATGATATTCAAGGTTCAAATACTTGAATGCCAGTCGGTATGGTAGCATTTGGCCTTTCTTCAGTTACACTAACACTAATCATATTAGAGGTGGCAAAAGACGATTCGTTCGCCCCCAGCGCTCCCGCAAACTGTCCCAGGGTCAACACAAAGGAGTTAAATTGGGGGCTACTAGTCTGAATACTGTGGCTAGTACGTGGGGAGGGCGGACACACTGGCTTTGTCAAGTTTTGACTCCCAGATCTCAAGATGGCAACACTGACACATTAACCCTCAGTCCATCCCGTGAGGACCAACACTAATCATATTAGAGTCACTCTAGCATATGTATTACTATTAGTGAGCATCAGTCAAGTCACTCTTACTCCTTTCCTTACCACTCTTTTTTGTTTCTATATAATTGTTTTTTCTTGGAAGTTACTGTTGATTTTGTTTGAAGGGGAGCCTTAGCGCAACGGTAAAGTTACTATCATGTGACTTAGAGGTCATGAGTTCGAGTCTCGAAAATAACCTATTGCAAAGCAGGGTAAGGTAGCGTACAATAGATGCTTCCCTGAGACCCTGCAATGGTAGGAGCTTCGTGCACCGAACTGCCCTTTCTTTTACTATTGATTTTGTTTCATATATAAGATATGAGTTTTGAGGATTCTATTAGTTGACAATGGCTGAACATTCCTCTAGTGGTTGAATTTTCTTTATTTCAAACCTATAGTTGTCTAGGGATCCTAAACGTGAGCATTTCCTATTAGAAAATCCTATTTAATCTTCATTTCACTGCAGGGCTCATAAACATAGTTCTGTACCATTTTCTTTAGTGCATATGATATTTGGGGTTTAAGACATGTCTAATCTAAACTTTATTTCAAATGTTTTGTTACCTTTATTGATTACTACTCTAAAATTTTTCTTGTCAAAATAACATTTTGAAATCTTTTATAGTTTTTGTTCCTTTTTTCTAAGAGAACCACCTAATTCATTGTTCCTATTAAAGCCTTAAGATGTAATATTGACAAGGATTATTTTCTGCTTTTCAATTCTCTATATCTATCAAGGTATCTTTCATCAATTTATGTTCTCAGAATGGTCACTTTAGATAAATGACACTCTTATTCAATATGAGAGTTTCTTTCAAGTTCTTTATGGTCAAATCCTATTCACCATTTTTTTTCCTTGTGATGCCTTCTATATGCTTTTGCCTAATAGCTCTTGTACTTGTCTTGTTTAAACTCTTAACAATTTATTTAGATTTATCAAATGCATCCTTCTTGCTCACTTTAGCATTATAGGGGTAGTAATTACTCTCTTATATTATTACTATGTGCCCTTATTGTTTGACACCCAATGTGTAATTGTACTATAAGTTATTTTATTGTTACACGTTCATTTATGTTGTGTATTTGAATAATTATGATAAAAGTCCTAATCTATTTGTTAGTGCAATTGTGCCCTAATTATCTGTTTACTCCAAATGATGAATGTTTTGTTTACCCCAAATGAAGGAAAGGAGGAGCACAGGAATTCAAAAGGGGAAAAAATCCCTAGGGAAGGGGAAAGAAGGGAAAGAGAAAAGAAAAAGACACGAAGAAAGGGAAGGTAAAATAAATTTGCTACGCGAGGTTGCGGCCACGTCCCCGTGAGATCAAGGTTGCGTCGCGGTTGCACTGTCCCGCAAGGTCCTGACTGGGTAGGTCTCTTCTCATGGCCATGTGCGACCACTCCGTGAGATCACCTCGCTCGACCAACATTCAGGCGCACGACCACCCACCGTGATCACGCAAGGCAGGTGCACGCAACAACGAACCACGTTCGAGTGGGGCCGCCATCTGCGATCGAACCTAGGTCTCCTATGTATCCCGAGTGAGGCAAGTCATGAATGACTTGCGAGGAAGGGAATTGCTTTCTACTCGATTTAGACTGAAGAAAAAATGATTAAAAAATGATCCGATGGATTTGTAAATTTGTCCATCTATTATGTAAACAAAAGAAAAGAAAATAATCTATCTTTTTTTTACAAAGAAATTAGAAAACAAGGAAAAGTTTTCTGCTGTAGATATCTTTCCATAGTTTTTGTTTTCCTCCTCCCAAGTAAACAAGGACTAAGTGTTTCATGACTTTGGATTTTGATGTTTAGGCAAAGGGTTTTAAGTCAAACATTGCTCATTATATTTTGATATGTGTGTTTGAGTGTGCAGAGACTATAGAAACATATATTGAGCATAGGGAGCTTATGACTTAGAGTGACCAAGGTGGCACTCTCAGTGCCTTGGAGGTCTGAAGAGATTAAAGAGGGATGGTATGACACATCTAAGGAATCACAGAATATGGAGCATTGAGGTGGTGCTGGAGCTGCTTTAGAGCATTGACCTAGGCTGCTATGTTGGTAGCTTGATGGCTCGAGGTCTGTAGAGATTAAAGAAGGTCGCTGCATGAGGAAGACTAAGGGACCATAGGAGGAGGAGCATCAAAGTAGCAAGGATGACAACCATTGGGGGGAGACTATGTAAGCTTGAGGCATAAAGGATGATATATGGAGGAGCTGTGAGCTTGGGTACATCCGAGGGGCATATGTCTTGATGGTAGATAGCCAAGAGGCAGAGTTAAGTTATAATGGTAAGACTTCAGTGAGCTGAGTATTGAGTGGCTTGTAACCATGAGGATGAAGGTATAATTCAATTTAAGTGAATCAACCTTAAAGGTTTTCATAGAAAAGTTAACAATCAACTAGTCTTGTCTGATGATGGACAATAGGTGACTAGTGATTCAAAAACCTAATACCCCAAATAAATTTGAGGTTTAGGGGTTGAATAACCGACCAATGATGATGAGCATTAGTTGATTGGTGGATTATTCGACTGGAGCAATCAACTAAGTCCGAGATGCCGACGAATAGAATGAGTATATTTGTGGTTGAGTCGATTGGGCAATCAATTAATGACATCAATCAATGGGTGGCCGACGTGGATAGCAGAAACATTATAATAATCGGATTGTGCCAGTTGACTGATGAAGATGGAGCAGTCGACTGTTAGCGACAAATTTATTTCGAAGGCTATAAAAGGATTTCTTGGCAGCTTTAAGGCAAGTTTAATATGGTTGGTCAAACGCTATTGGAGCCTTGTATTTCTCTGTTTTATCTCTCCTTGTAATCCTTGTGTAATCTTGAGCTTATAATAGGTTTCTCCCTCCTCGGTATTTGACTGAGAATATATTGGGTCAATTCTTTTGGTTTTACCTAACAACATTTTGAGCCAATTAGGGGATTACAAAAATGCCAAGGAGCTAAAAGTTGCTGAATTTCATGAGAGGAAAATTCAAGATGAGGAAGCCCAACACATGAGTGAATTATCTGAATATAAATTTTGAGAAATATGTTAAAAATATAACTAAAATTCATTAGCTGAATTCATCTAAATTCATGTAGACACGCATTGAAGTGTGTTGTAGCCTATTGAATGGTGGCAAGATAAACTACTTTATACAGCAACACATGAGTGACTACCTAGGCTAATTAGTATTGTGTTTTAATAATTTATTAAAACGGCATATTTTGGAAATGACGTAACATTTCTAACCATACATGGAGCAACATTTACACAACATAGAAGCGAATCAAAATTCACATAGAACTTGGGGTTCACTTTAATACAAGATATTTAATTCGGGTTACAAGTATCCTTTTCAAGATTCATACCTAAAAAATTATGAACTAAACAAATAATATTCTCAGGAAAAATAATCTTATACCCAAATCAAACATAGATATAAACCAAATTATAAACTAAAAAGACAACCATATTAAATTTAATTTTGTCCATACTTCCCTACAATCCTAACTTAGATAATTATTGAATTGGAGACTTTCTTCAAAGACATTTACTTAAAGAGGAGACTTGAAATGAATTGTTGCAAATCTAATAAAGGTCGGCTTGGTGAATGAAACTCCCGCCAATGCATGTCCCAAGGAAGGGTTAGACCACATTAGGTTTATTGTACGCAACCATATCATGTATTGTAAGAAGTTGTTTCTGTGACTTGAACTCGTGATCAAAAGTCACATGGCAACAATGTTATTGTCACATCAAGGCTCCCATTCAAATTCTTGCAAATCTAAAAACTTCTTTAAAAAACCCTAATTTGCATTATAGATTCGCATCATTGGTTTACATTATCCTTTCCAATGAGTACGGAATAGCAATATGAGTTTTGACTTTTGATAGTTTCCTGTTAAGTTGTTTCCAATTATCTAAGCAGGTGTAATCTCTAATAATTTTTCGCCAATTGACTCAACAGTAAATAACAATTTCAGATTACCATTAACATTTGTCTAGGAAATACTATGTGTGTATGGTGTTAAGTTATGAAAAGAGTATGCTGAGTGAGGAAGCATACACACTTCGATCAATGGAAGTTTAATGACATTGTTTTCTATTTACTACGAACTCAAGCATCAAATTCTCAGATCGATTTTTTTCCTTGCACTATACTGTATGATACCAAATTTTTTTTCAGCATTGTTTAAATGAAAACAATACTTTAGATTGGAACCTAAGATTGCATTATGTGAAAATGATGACAATGTTGTCATTCCTTTTGTCCTTTTTTCACATCTTTGTCATGTAGGCTGCTCCTGAATATTGGTGTGATCTTGATCCATCGTGGAAATGTTCTGGTCCTCCAATGCGTTGCTATTTCAACCTGGATGGATCCCACACTGCAGACTTTGGCGACAAAGTTTGGGGCGGGCACGAGTGCACGTATTCGGTCATTACCGGCTACGTAGGCAAGGGACAGATCAGAGATCACTATGTGAGGATCAACCCATAGCCTTCACTGTCTGTCTCAAGGAAAAAAGATTGGAGTTGGGAGATGCAGAACCATCTCTTCTGTTACAATAGCGTTCCTGACGCGGAGAAGGATGGTGGCACCGGTCCCCTTTTTCCGGCATGGTAGGCTGTCCAGTTGATGTACCACTCAGCGGGCTGATGCTTTTGTTTATACATCTATATAAAGTGTAATAATCTGTCTTGTTATGTATGATAGATGGCAGTGCGCTCTAGTGTATCTTGAAAGAATTACCTGTTTCACCAGGACGAAGAGGAATCCAGCCTTCTGTGCTGTGCTTGGTATATCGCTCGCGAATCTGGTTGCTCTGACTCGGCGTTATTGTGAAAAACAATCAACTATGGATATGCTTAGCAAAGTAGTTCTGTATAGAAGTAAACTCTGGGATGGAGTAAAAATGTCCCTTGTGTTTTTTTTTTGCAGACTTTAGAGTTGGTAAAATTATTGTCTCGTGATCTAATGATAACTGTTTCAAGTCGCGGAAATAATTTTTTACAATGTAAGGTAAGGTTGGGAAGTGAACTTTACGGGCTGTCCTTTTATTACCTTACAGTTGGTGGATGAATATGTTGCATGTTTAAAAGGTCTTGTTAAATGTTTTGAACATGAATGATGAGAAAGGGCTGACGTTTTACTAAGATGTTATATTTCTTAATGTGCAAAGTAAAAAAAAAAAATTAGTTTGTTTGTTAGAGTTTTTTTTCACATCTTAAAGTAGGCATGTCAATTTGGATGGGTTGGATCGGATTCGGATAAGATTGGAATTTTTTTAAAAAAATCCCGACTCGAATCCGAATTCAACCTGAAATCCCCAAATTTGAACCCGACCAATCTGACCCGAATAATCTGAAAAATCAATTCAAAACGACCTTTTTGTTTTTAGTTGTTTTTTCTATAATTCTTAATTTTTATTACAGTACTCTATCATGATCATATTAGTATTGATTTGGAATATACATAAAAGTATTTTAATTTTCAAAAGAAGATTTGATTTAATCCTAAAGAATTCATTAAATATTAAATTCGGATCATCCCAAACCTGATCTAAAAATTTTCAATCTAAAATCCTCCAATCCGAATTCGAAAATTTTCAATCCAAACTTAATTTTTTTTTTTTATTGATTCAGATTGAATTGTCGAGTCAGATTTATTTTTGACATCCTTCTCTTAAAGTTATTGGTTAACCCTTTGATTGTTGTTTTTTCCTAGATTTTCTTATGACTTAAAGTGACTCCATCATGCACAGGGATTTACAATTAGGATTGGTTGATGAGAAAAACTTTTTTTTTAAGAATAGGATATAAAATAAGGTCTGGATTTTTTTTGGGATCACGTATTGATCGGAGTTGTATCGGATTGTCATTTAAGAATGAAATATAAATGAGTTGGAATAATAAATTTTAAATATTAAGAGTTGTTAGTCCTTATTGTATTGGATTGTTCAGAACTTCATAGATAATCATGTATAAGAAAAATGTTATCTCTATTCCGACTAAGACAACTTTTATCAAAAGGTTATTTTTGATTTTTTATGTTCAAATAACATTTCAAATGAAGTAGCGAGAGTAGTGAATCTCTTTATTATAAACATATCCATTTTGCAAGTTTGTTAACCAATGATTTGTTAACGAATGATTCATTAATATAGTAAAAAGGTAGAATCTATCGTTTGAGGCTACACACGACTGACCCATATGATGAATCAGGTAGCATACAAATTAAACCTGAGATGACCGGTCCAGTTCTATGAAAGTTTTTCATCAGTCACCAGGATAAATCGGGAAGTACTCATGGTGGGCGGTCTAGAAGCTCAGCATCCCAAGATTCGCGCCTCATTTGGAGGAAAAATTCCTATAAAATGCGCCGAAGAAAGTCATGATTATTCAATTGATAAGAAAATAATAGCCTTGATTGTTCAATTGATAAGAATGTTATTTATGCGGTTCATATAATCTGGTAGTTGAACAAAAGTTTGACAGAGCAATGCCATGTGAATGTAGAAGGCCAGGATCGTGAACTTATTTTTTCAAAAAAGAAGTAATGACAGTATCTAATGGATAAGCATCAACTAATTCTATGCCAACAACTGTAATAAGACAGAAGATGCAGGTGTTATTTGGATTGATTAGGTTAAAGTGTATGTAGATGACTTTTTTAGACATATTAACCCATCCAGTTGGGGCCAGTTTTTATAGGTCTACGGAATTTTAGGCTTAAAATTCTAATTCGAGTTGTCATTTATTCAATACTTCCCAAAGAGTAGGAATTAACATTCTAATCCTTTTCGGTGGACTCCATCCACAAACATAAAGTTTATAGTTGATTGATATTGTAGTCTAGAAAAATGTCCTCCTCGCACGGTCAATTACAACTCCTCGATTTACCTCCTCACTTTTGAAATAATTTAAATATTAGACTTTGGATATATAATAGTTTGAAACCAATTTATTTGGAAAGAAGATTGATATGAATGAGCCTTCCGAAGAATACATGAATGAGCAAGATTAATTAGATTGGTCAAGCCAATTGATTGTGAATGGATTAGTCACGTTAGGTGGGTTGAATCAATCAATCAAACCAAGTGAATCTTGAGTTGAGTAGGTGACAAATTTGCTAAACGGTGGCCAAGTTCAATTGGACATGTTTTCTTTATGAATTTCTTATGAAATAAGTGTTGTTATATTTAATTATAAAAATAAATATGCATTAATTTCTATGAAATTATGAGTCTGTAATCATAAAAAGTAATTACTTACTAGATTTAATGCTTCAAAGAAAGTCAGTTGTAGTTGAAGTGTCATATAGCTACAGGGGAAGAACAACATTTATCTTGAAAATTAAGTGTCTCAGATGAAACTTGAAAGTAAAATCAATCAAGTTAATACATGAGGAAAATTATGTGGTTTACAACTCTCGATTCTTACTCCGCGATTTATGACTTGAGATAAGTCACTCAACGGATCCCACCATCTTTCTCCTTCCCAAAGATAGAGAAACTATTACAAGAAATCTTCTTGCAATGAGAAAAGCAAATAACCCTACTAAGTCAGCTCCTCAGTGTCTCAGATGCACCAATCCCTCAACTCATTATGTCATCTTTTGCTCGTTCACCTACTAAGTCCACCTCATAGGACTATTGTCAAAACTACTAACTTAATATTCCTCATCTTGTAGTCTTTCAAATGTCTCATACCATCCTTTTTAGATCTCCAATCGATCTTTGAGTCATCATCTTAGTTGTTCCAAGTCAAGCTCCAAATTTATTCTATCAAGTCCCTACAAACTCCATGCGCATTTTAATAACACAAATAAACCTAACTTAAACTCTTTGCAAACACTTCAAACACCTCAGTGGAGCATGACCACTTAGGGCACGATTGCATAGAACTTTTCAAGCTCATTGTGCCTCTATTTAGACATAATACATATCCACCTTATGTCATCATGGAACTCACATTAATGAACCCTTTCACGATAGGCTTCTCTGTCCTCACAAGATGGACTGATGGTTAGTACGAGAGTGTTACCACTTTGAGGTATAAGGGTCAAAACCTGACAAAGCTAGTGTGCTCGCCCTCCCTACGCGCTAGCCACAGCATCCGGGCTAGTAGCCCCAGTAATTTACTTCCTCCGTGTTGACTCTGGGATGGATTGACGGAGGCATTGGGGATGAGTGAATTCCCTTTTGCCATCTCAAGAAGAGACCTTTAGTCTTTTTCAAGTACTTAGGATGATCTTAGCTATGATTTGCTTAATGCCAACTATATGTGATTATAGCATCTAGATTATCATGTAACACCTGGATGTAATTTTAAATCGCTGATACCTATATGAAGAAGCTGTTCCTTCTTGTGACCTAGCCACGACCACTAGTAATTTTTAATTTGTTGCACCTCTCTTCTCTGTTGTCTGCATGGAAAGTGGGTGTACACAAAGCACAATGCAAGATACATACTTGACGTCACAACCATTAGTTTTTCCTTGAACCATTTTGTTTGGAAATTTTATATTTCTTAACTCGAAACACATTAAATTTTGTTTCAATCTCATCATTCATTTATTAGAACATTTGTTTAGCCTATTTGCTATTGAGTTGCCTTTCTATTACTCTGATTTTGAGATAATAAATTTTTGTAAATTATACTTTTAATTGTATGAACATGTATATTGTAAAGGTTTCATGAAGCTCTAAGGACGATGCCAGGTAATACATGGGCAGCTCAAGTACATATTGGCTTTAGTGAAGTACTTCAAAACTGTGTTGGTATGCTTATTTTACTTATATACAGTTAATATGTGCACATTAGTTTAAGGGCTAGCTCGAACTTGGTGATCCCTCTTCTTTCTACCACTTTATGTTAGTTATTGTTGTTGCATAGTATTCAAAACTATGTTTGTAGCTCATGCACTTTTTGTGCTCCTTAATACAAAGTTGAGCTGATTTTAGGCATCCATAAAAAATTAACTCCAAAATTTCTTTCTTCTTTATCAATTAGAATGACTGAGGACTGGTATAGAAAAGTTGAAAATGTGTTTAAAATCTTGCAATTTCTGCTGAAAAGCTCCAAGCACTTCTTTTGGCAGATTTGATGATGTCTATACTGGGGTAAACTGGTTGTTGAATCAGATACAGTTGCAGCATGACCTAGAAATTATTCCAGATGACAAGTAAAAATTTTTTTTTTGGTTTTCTAGGTGAACCCTGTAACGACCCGGCCCGTCGACTCGACCCCTCGACCCCTTGGGTGGCCAAATCTTATTTTTGGCGGCCCAACAACCTGGCCCTTTGGTCGTCGACCATCGACCGCGACGTTACTCACTAGGTCTTCCCACCCCTGGCCATGGGTGTTTGCCTTCCCCAGGATTCGAACTCTAAACCTTTCAGGCTAAGTACTATAGTTTATGAATCCTGGTAACCAACTATAGCTCAATTGATATCAGGATTCATAAACTTTAGTACTTAACCTGGAGGTCTAGAGTTCGAATCCTGAGGAAGGTAAAAATCCACTGGCCAGGGTGGAAAGTCCTAGTGAGTAACGGCTCGGTGGATGGTCGTCGACATCGGTTGTTGGTCGACGACATTGTTGGGCCGTCAAATGTTGATTTGGCCGTCAGGTTGTTGGGCCGCCAGTTGGGCCGCCAATTGTGTTGGGCCGAGTCGTTACAACCCCTTTTGAGTGGTTGCTTTATATTTACATGAAATTCACATCCTTGTAGGTTTGTTTTTCTCGTACTGGAGTTATCAAGGGTAGAAGTCGCTGTTTTACTTAATGAGCAAGCCTACTTAAAATATGAACCTTCCAGTAGCTCTTCTGATGCATTGGTAAAAATTATTCAAAAGCAGCAAAATTTGGCTATATCTTTTTCTTTGATAGAAAAGATTATCAAACTTTTGTCAAATGTTAGTGATGCAAAAGGTATCTTTATCTTTGCTTCTTATCTTGGTTTCAATCTTATATGGTATTTCTCAAGTACCTGTTCAACCTATTAGTTGTTATTGATGATTTATGTTAATCTCTTGTTGATTTTTATCTATCTTAATATTACATTATAATCCTTGTAATCTATGTTAGTTATAACTAGGCTTGTAGTTTTTACACATAAGGTTTGTTCAGATGAAGGATAAGATAAGCTGACGCACGAATCCATTTATTGATGCTTTCACTTGTTCTTATGCAAGTATATATTGAAAGGTGGATGATTAAATTTGATAAAAAGAAAATAATACCATTTTCTTCTGTAACTCTCGCCCTATTTTCCCTTTCATTCCTATATAATATTTTTCATCAATAATTCAAAAAATGAAAAGGATTCAGTTTATAGAGGTTTCTTTTAAATAAGGTTTTAATAATGTTATGTTTACCCTAGAGGGTGGATAGAAGAGGGAAAAAGATGAACAATGGTGGAAAACGATCAATTGTGGAAAGAAAAGGAAAGAAAGAGGGGAGTAAAGGAGGAAAACAGAAGGAACAAGATGAAAAGGAACCCATGTTGACCAGGCCGCAATCGAAATTCGTGGCGAGGCTACAATCACAATTCATGCCCAGGCCGCAACTTGCGGCCATGTTTGCAACTCACCGTTGGGAATGTTTGGGGTGTTGGCTTGTTGGAGAGTTTGGCTCAAGGAAAGAAAATTGTTTTTGTTTGATTGTGGATAGACAATAAAATTAGCAAAACCCTGACATGACTATGATTCAAATTTGAACTATAAACTAGCTTGATAAAAAGAAATAAACTTAAAGGTTGCATATGGCATGATAATGACATGAAAAAGTCAATGATCTATATAAAATTGCAATTCATCTTTTTTTATAAAATGAGTAATGTAATTAATGAATATAATTTTGTTGGAAAAGTGAACACTAGTGTGATGTATAATGAATGTTTGTGTGACAAACAATGTATGTTTTTGCTAGTGCGAAGCACAATGTATGCTTGTGCTGGTGCGACGAACAATGAACATTAGTTGTGGCGGTGAACATTGGCGTTGAGGCGACAATTACGGGTGTATAGATGTTGATTTTGTGGGTGAGCAAATGATGTTAGTAATGGGTGATATGCGTGAGGCAATTCTCATCAATATTTGCATATTTATAACTTATTAATCATGCCTTTATATCCTTCCCTTGGTTCACCTGATTTGGAAGGGTAAAAAAATGAGGGCTACATTGGTTTTTTTTTCAGATGACTTATCCCTCTTAAGTGATACATCCTTCAAACTAATCAATTGAAGAGACGAATTTATGTATTCACCCATCCACTTATTCATAACTTATTTGTTCAAACTAACATTCTAAGTGAACAACTGAGCAAATGCAAATATTTGAGTCCATTCAATCTACTCATCCATTCATCCTTTAACTCATTTGTCCAAGCTAGCATTGCCCCTGAAACTAGCTCAAAGATATCATGTAAGTCCATCTTGTTACAAATATACTCAGTGCCTCTCTTAAGGACCTAGTTAACAAATATGATAATTTATCATTAGAGTAGAAAAATGCCACGACAATGTCATTAGATTACACTCTCTCTATCTATCAAAGTGATGATCAATCTTTATGTGTTATGTACTTTGATCAAAATTTCTCTGCACACTTCTTTTTTTCTTGGCAGATTCTTTTATCAAAGATAGCACTTTGACAAAGATGGTTTCAGGACTTGAGGAAACAATTAACTTGATTTTGGACTTTTTACAAGACTCAAAGGTGATTTTATGTACTTCCTAGACTGAGACTTGAGTTTTGTATATCAGCTATATTTCCTAGTCTGAGACTTTAATTATATGGTTTCCTTAATTTGGTTGATCTTCATTAGGATCATGGTCAAACAAAAGGTGATGATCTTTTAGCAGTAGTTAGGATAGTAGGAAGGTATGATTAACCTTTCGTATATATCTCTCATTATTTTTATCAACTCTAGTTTTCTTCTTTTTCAGAAAGCAGAGTATTGTTTTCGTTGCTCTAATATGTTAGTTGGATCTTAATGTACTAACTAGACGAAAGTTATAAGCTTCCACAAAGTTAACTTCTATATGGTTATGATTTATAAAGATATTCTTGTTGTTGTTGTTGTTGTTGCATTCTCAGAATGAATAAATAAATATTTAATTGCGAGTTGGCATGCTCCCTGATCGATATATTGGTTTGGGGACTCAGGATATAACCAACAGGTGAATGTTGAGTTAGAAAATTTGAAAGCGAATTGGATCTCTGCTGTCATGTTAATGCAAGCGTTGCTAGTATGAGGTGCCAATGGCATTCAAAAGTTACCTTAATCTCATGCATGCATTTGTAGGTCAAGGTTGGAATTTTTCTTACGATCTTATCTGATGCCTTTTCTTATCCTAATGATTTGCTTGATGTTGGCGGTTATATACTTTTTATCACTAGTATTATGGACCTTGTAAAAAGATTATGTGGATGGCTAGAGTGGTTATGTTTTTAGTTTTATTGCCAAATCCGTTTATTTTCTACATATCTGTGCACACATTAGATTAAGTTTCTGACTTTGATGAGCATTCCAGCTACCTCGCTGAGGTCCCCATCGCATGCAAGGAAAAGACTCGAGTTTTGTTGGGATAATCTTCTGTCAGTTGAAGGGCAAGATGAAGCAAGGTTTAAACTCTCTTCTCGCTATGCTGTGTTGTGAACTTAAGAATTATTTAGTTTCATTGTCAATAGTAGTTATCTTTTACCACTGTGGTTCAGCCCCTTCTATTCCATCTGCTTCTTGCTTCCGTGGTTGTGCCAAATAACAATGCATATTGATGGGTGTAAGGTCTTCAGCTGGGGGACATAGAGAGGTATACTTGTGTCTTGATACTCGTTAAAATATTTTTATTATTTTCCTAATTCATTAAGCTTCGTGCACTTTCTATGAGAAAAAACAAGAACAAATGAAGAGAATTTTTTTTTTAACTTTGTTGGGGAGAAAATTGGAGGTAAAGAAAGTGGGAGAATAATTCTTTTCTTTCTCCTCAAATTGGACACATCCAACCCAATTAGAAGAAATTCTCATCAAGTTTCCATGTACCTTTTCCCTAGTTGCAGCCTTGACCTCTGGCCCTTGACTTTGAGCCTACTTGTGGCCTTTGCTGCAGCTGTACATTTTCTGCATTCACAAAATAAGGGTAGGATCTGAATTTAACTTCTCGTGTATATCTCTTTAGGAAATACAGTTGTAGAAAAACCAATTTTCTTTCCCTTGCTTTCCACAATTAAGTCTGTTCAGGTTTTTTCATTGCTCTTATTCTATTGCAATGTGCAAAGAACACTCAGTGGTTCTCTAGTTTTGTTGTGTTTGGTTGACTGTACTATGATCCAGTTAACTACAGTTAAGGACTCGAACTTCAATCCAATATTTTTGTAGCACCTTTAAATGCTATTCATATTTTTTCCTGCCTCTTCCACTGGAGCCTGCCATTTCTTTGATTCTATTGTTGATGCATGCATCGTGGACTCAATTTTATTCTTCCGTTATACCCATTTGCCACTGGATGACCAATGTTTACAATTTTACTGTGCACAGTACAACGATAACAATCCATATCTCGATCCTTTCTCTCGACCTGCATCAGTAGAAAATTTTCATTGCTTGTGTATTATGGAATTAAGAAAATTACTGATTTTTGAGAAGTTCAGTTTGTAGGCTTATGCATTACCCGAATTTTGTTCAATGACATGGCAATAAAAATTAACATTCTAGTTCTCGTTTTGAACTTCAGAACCTCTTCATTGATATCATATTGGTTCACTATTATTTTATATGATAAGCTAGTCTAACTATACTAGCTAGATCAGACTTATGTTTGATCATCTGAACTTTAAGATTAATATCGCCTTGTTTTAGTTTTCAATTCAGTACTTTTTGAGATAAGATTTGTTTCTCCATCTTGGCAGATTGTGGAATGTCTAGTGTATATATGGTTGGAAGTAATGGCCAAGTAGTCAATGACAAAGATACAGTGTTCTTGGCTTGTAACACCATCATGAATCTCCTTTTATATGCAAGTCGGGGCCAGATCATTTGCGGCTCGCAGCTGGTAATTTCTTTGTTAATTTGATTTTCTGGATTACTTTAATTTTGACAGAGAAAGGAACTCAAAGATTGGATAGGGGAAAAAAAAAAGATTGGATAGAGTCGTCTGATTTTGTTAATCTATATTATCCTCATTGTATTTATTTATTAGAATAGTGATATTTAAAAGTGAATCTTGAAGAAACCCAATTACCTATCCATCTCATGTATTTTACATTCAAATTATTCAAAATGGCCTTAACAATCAGCTGTTGTTTGGTTGTAGTAACTCGTTTTGTATCCAAAATAGTGATATTCTATTTTCACTCTGTCTTCTACCAAGAAAACTGCAAGGACCCATCGGTTATGGTTTCCACCATCTGCTGCTTGGTGTTGGACTTGACATCAAAGGAGTCTCTTCTAAGCCAATCGAGTTTGGACCAAAGTGAAGTTGTCTCATCTTATTGCGAGAAATTTAAATCAGGTACACATCTTCTGGAATGACATGTTTGTTGTTGATATCCTGACATTTGGTTGATTTCTTAAATATCATATTTGGCTTGGTGTAGGGTGAGAGTAGTATTTGAAAGATCATTCAGATCTCCATCAAATTGTCGTTTCAGGTTGTCGAGAACTCATAAATAAGCACTTAAGCATAGTCAGTCGTGCATGTTTGATGAGTTAAAATTTAAAATATTAAATTAACTAATTTCAAATTTTCAATCAGATAATAGCAGTGTTCTGAAAACCGGATCGGACCGGCCGGTCGGACCGGTTGAACCGGGAACCGATCAGATTTACGGTCCGAGTTGACTCTGAAAACCGGCTGCTCAAGAACCGGGTGCGAACCGTTCTGAACCGGCCGGGAACCGGTGAACCGGGCAAACCGAAAAAACCGGGCAAACCGGCTTGGTTTAATTTTTTTTCCATTTTTTGATTTTTTCCCCTTTTGTAGTTTTGCTTTCTTGTTGAAAAATAAAAAAATAAAAAAATAAAAAATAAAATATCAAAAACCTAGTTTGCTTTCACCCAAAGTCCCAAACACTTAACCCAATGGTTTTAAACTTGAATTTTTCTTTGAAACTAATTCTTTTTTCAAAAATAATGTGCTGAGTTGTTGACAAAAACATATCATATGTTAGACCTAGTTGACCTAATTTTGAAGAATCTAGTTGGGTAAGTTGTTAGTTTCATATATTTATATAAATACATGTTTTATTATATACCGGTTATATCCCGGTTGAACCCCCGGTTAAACCGGTTGAACTTTTAAACCTCTAAACCTTATCTCGACCGATTCGATATCCGGTCCGGTTTTTAGAACCTTGGATAATAGCTTTATTTTGCAAAGAAGAAATACTACTAAAAAAAGAGCACAGCAAGAGGCGATAAAGCCAATTAATGTGTCTAACATGGATAATATTGGGAGTAAACATTTATTTGTTCTTTCTATAAAAAAAAAAAGTTATAGGATCCCTCTGCCACTAACCCTGACCCTTTATGTACTCTCTATGTTATAAGACCCTTTTGTACTCTCTATGTCAATTAAATTATTCTATATTTTATTTTTACCAAATAAGCGAAGAAAGGTTTGCTGAAATATTATATTATATGCGAACAAGTAAATTATTAATCTGTATTATTTAAAGAGTTTTTTCTATAAAAAAAAGTTATAGGACCCTTTTGTACTGCCTATGTTAATTAAATTATTTTATATTTTACCAAATAAGTGAAGAAAAGTTTGCTGAAATATATATTATACGCGATCAAGTAAATTGTTAATCTGTAATATTTAACAATTGTAGATTAATTATGAAATTATGAGTGAAAAATATTTTACATTCAATTTTTATTCCTTCGGGAACTTTCAAATAAGCATTCACGTTTATGCCTATTGGTATTTGTAGATTCCAATACCCTTAAAAGCATCGGAAAAACTAAAATATTTTTTGATATCCTGATTTCCTAAAATACTTTTAAATCAAGTTAAAACTACAAACATTAAAATAATATATAAAACACAAGCTGATACTTCCCTGAATTCGGACTGATACATTAGTACTTAGAGTAGCTTACAGCAGGATAGATAACAATCACTTGTACTACTATTTGAGAATAGTTTTTCAGACCAACAAAGTACTACTAATTTCCCCATCAAAAACTAACAAACCATTAATGATAATTTCTTCTTGAAACTGCTAGAGGCCAGCCTTAATTAACTACGTAGGATCTAATTATTGAATCATGATAATGACATCGGTTCCAAAAGTCACGGCTCACAGTTCCATCGGCGGCGGTGGTGGAGCTGGCACCCAACGGACTGGTGACACATAGCAGTTGTAACAACCATAGTCCAGACGGCCACTACAACAAATCTGAGGCCGAATTGGCGGTACCACGGCGTCAGTAGCCAGTCGCGCAGCTGGAGGCGAAGGTGGTGTCGGACAAACCGGAGGACAAACCTGAGGCTGTAGCGGTGGTGCCGCGGGGTTAGCATCTAGTCGTGCAGCAGGAGGCGAAGGTGGCGGAGGGAGCAGTGGTGCCGCGGCGTCAATGTAGACGAGCATCACAGAGACAACAATAAAAACAAAGAGTTTCATGTCGTCGAAGTGGATGATATGCGTCGTTACAAAGTTAGTCCGATTTATAGGGTGGATTAAGCGGGCGGGAGGGCGCGGGCGCATTAAATCACCTCTGTGGAGTGCTTTAACGAAGAAGGAAGAGAGTAGGGAGGTAGTGCGCGACAGCACATCTGGTTTGGGAGTTCTTTAACGAAGAAGGGGAAAAAATCACCTCTGTGGAGTGCTTTAACCAAGAAGGTAGGAGCAGGGGAGGTAGTGCGCGACAGCACATTTGGTTTTGGAGTTCTTTAACCAAGAACGAAAAGAGCAGGGAGCAGGGTGGTGCGCGATGTGACAAATAGCATTAAATGTGACGACAGTGAACATGTAAAAAAAATCCATTTTGATAATCCAGACAAGGAGCAGCTGCACTGGCATCATGGTCTTTATGATCTTGACACTTGAGTGGGTGAAGCGGTGGCGGAGGAATTTACGGAGGGCAGCGGCGTGCAATCGCGAGGACGGTGCAGGAGCCGCCAGAGTCAGTAGTCAGTAATTAAGGTTGACAACGTTGACGGAGATTATATAGACCATAGTGAGGAAGGTGGCGGCGCAGGCTCTGCGCTCCTTATAAGCGAAAGAGATGTCCCGATCGAGCACTGATCTTGAAGTAGCGTCCGGCGGTTCTGTCGGCGAACTTCAAATTGGATTTGAACCTTAATGCTTCATAATAGCCGCACCAGTTTCAGACAACACTTCACTTTTAATCAACGTTGACCAGGTCACTTTCAATCGCATGATGATAATGTGTAATTAATATATTAAATAACATGATGAATGAGAAGCGAAATAAAATTTTGATTTAATTGTATTTAATTAATTCAATCATTTAAATTTGATATATCAAATAATATGCTCTGCCTATGGATATTGTTTACGATCTAGATGTTAATATTTTAACCTCTGTTCCAATCACGCAGGTCACCCGGTCCGCACGATCCGGCAACGAAAATCTCGTGGCCGAATTTCCCACGTGTTGCCTCCGCGTCGCCCCTGACCCTTGGAGTTTTGTTCACAAAAAAGTATTTTGGGTCATGATTTTAAAAGATAATTAGTTAATTTTCGACGTGCCGATCAATCTATCCTAAAATTTATATGAAAAAGATAAATTATAAAAATTATTAATTAAAATATTATAACTAACACGTTAAAAGAACGGATATTTTATCAAATTTGACTTTTACATCTTAAGGTGACAACACTCCGGTATCCCGAGAGATATGGTGCAATGGCAAGACGATTAGTCGTCATCTCTTGCATCCATGGTTTGATCTCAATTATAGTATATTTTATAGAAATTTTTTCTTGGGACGCTGAACTCACTATTAGAAATGCTATTAATGATGGTATTTTATACTATTATTGATGATTCAATGACAGGATTTAGCGCCCTTCATTATTAAAATGTCTATTAATGATGATATTTTATCTTATCGTTATTATTTTATCATTAGTGGTCATTTTTTTATTTTGATCGTTAATATTATACTTTTAACGATGAAATAAAATCTCGTTGTTATTTTGAGATCTTTAACGATAAAATTTCTTCTCGTTATTATTACAAGACTATCTCTTAATCTAACGATTTAAATATTTTGACATCAAGCAAGTCAAAGACGTAACGTAACTCCTAATCCAAATATTTTAACTCACGCTCCTAAATCAAATATTTTAATAGCATTGTCGTCGTCCTTGTTACTAGTAGCCGATGCTAAAATAGTGTTAGAAGTGTAATATGTATATGCTAAGCTTTTGAAGTTGTGAATTTTATCCAATGGTGACATTTAAAGTGTAAGCAAGGTGGTGGATTGCTAGAGTCTAAAATCTAATGGTCAAATTGACAAATCTAAGGCTTGCTCGTTCAAATTTTGGCGAGCAAAAACATAAGAATCTATTTTTGCCTCAAATCAAATTAAAAATATAAAATCATCTCTTGATTCATGATCCAAATTTTTAACTCAAATTAATTAAAGAAACGAAACCTTAATATTTTGTTTCAAATCAAATTAAAATAAACCAACCTTAATGTTTGGAGTTGTTGGTTTGTCGGAGAGTTTGGCTCAAGGAAAGAAATTCGTGACGAGGCTACAATCACAATTCATATATATAATCCCATATTATTTCTACATAGGACCTTTATCGATCCAAAATTATAAATCCCTTCATATTCATAGATAGAATCTTGATCTTAATCATCTTGTTTACAATTATGAAAAAATCATTTGTTACTTTCAATCGCTTTAATGCTAGTAACTGTATTTTAGCGTTCTTTATTATCTCAATATAATTAATGAGTATTCTTTCTTTCTCTAAAATCTATTACAATAATCATCTTAAAACTCTATCATAATTTATAATTTAATGTCTAGAAATAATTATTTTATTGATATGTATAAATTTTTATACTATAGTATTTTTGTCTTTTGATATATTTATTTGATAAAAAAATATATTTTTTAATTTCTTCTTTGAGCACCCTTTTAAATTTTTATCTAGGTTCGCCACTAGACATACATATATGTATTTGATTTGCATTTGTTATTTGATATGGATCTGCTTAGTTGTATGAATAGCTTATTAACTTGGTATGGGGGTTCCTGATTATGACCCTTAGGTATGCTTTCGTATTTATGGTGTACTATACTTTCTAGAGACTGTATACCTTGTTTCTATATGCATTTATTACCTTATTTATACCATGTATTTATCTGTTCATTATATCTGCAGAGTTCGACTCCGGATTCACCACCGTTTGTTTTTCTTTTTGTTTCAGGTAGTAGATAGCTACGTCTTGTGCCCCGGGAGAGGATCCATCTGTCGTCCCTTTTTGTCGAATTTTTTGGTTTGAGTTGTGTTATCTTTTGTTTAAAGAGATTATTTTGTTTCCGTTAGTGGGCGTGCCAGTATTTATCATTCTTTGGTAGACTTATACTTATGTCGTGGATTTCTGATCTATTTACATTTACTCTCCAGTGTTTTGGTTAGTTATTATTTATGATTTGAATGTTAATAAATTACGTAGATGTGCTGTGTTATTCCTTTTGTCGCCAGCCGTATGTGGTTGTACTTATTATATGTGTGAGATGATGTAGTATAACCTTCATATTATCCGCCATACAAGGAAGATGTTCGATATTTGAGTAAGCATGGGCCTTTGGAAACATAACAGATGTTTGGCGCAACCTTCGGCTAGGGTTTTGCAAATCGTGAATCAAATTGTGAGCCAAACTATGAATCAGTGGTTCTAAACTGTGAATCCATAATTATCTATAATTATCTTGAACCATTAAGATTAAGGATTGATATCCTAGACTCTTAGACTGTCAAACAAGTAATTCTAAGTCGTTGAATTGTCGATTTCAAATACTAGTCGGGTCTAAATACATGAGGATGTCATTCTGTACAATATTTATCTATACATTTTATTTTAATTTTTTTTTAAAATAAAGTAGGTCCGCTATCTCAGCGGCCCCCTAGAATCATTTTTTTAAAAAAAAAATAGGTCCGCTATCTCAGCGGCCCCCTAGAATCATTTTAAAAAAAAAAAGTAGGTCCGCTATCTCAGCGGCCACCTAGAGTCGATTTCATGAATATGGAGGAAAATAAATTCAGATACATAGATACACATGGTGGAGAAATATTAAGTTATTAATTTTCAGAATCAATCTCGTTAGAAATATCATATATCCATCCTTGTGTTATGTTTGGGGCTTTAAAAAAATTTTCTTAATATTGTGTATTTGTTGTGCCGTTATAGAAAATTATGATAAGAAAATAAATATAATGTATAATTTTAAATCTTTAATAAAATTATAACTCTAAAATTAGACCCACGTGGGTTGATGTTGCATTGGCACTTATATTTTCTATAGCTGTAGTTAAGGAAATTATAGCATAAAACCGTTTGTATTTAAAAGGATTAGTTGTTAAAGTGATATTTTGGATTCAACCACTGTATGAGTGGAATATAATAATCATTTTATTTGATTTTTTTTGTTGGATATTTTGTTTTGGTTTGACAACAAAATTATACAGAAAAAACAAAAAATATATATATAAAATAAAAATATTATTTCATTTAAGTGAATTTAAGAATAATAATATTTAATTGTATACGGAGAGAAATGAAAGAGGAAGCGAAGGGATGCATTAAATTCTATCAATGAGCGAGAAAGTCTCGGAGCGGCAGAAATGACTTTATGTGACATATTTAAGTTTTGATATTTTTTATTAGTTTTTAAAATGTAAATATAAATACATTTGTATTAATATTTTCTCAAAATAAATATATGCACACAATAAAAATCTAATTTATTAGATTAAATTTTAATGGATGTGAATTTAAGAATAACAATATTTAATTGTATACGGAGAGAAATGAAAGAGGAAGCGAAGGGATGCATTAAATTCTATCAATGAGCGAGAAAGTCTCGAAGCGGCAGAAATGACTTAATGTGACATATTTAAGTTTTGATATTTTTTATTAGTTTTTAAAATGTAAATATAAATACATTTGTATTAATATTTTCTCAAAATAAATATATGCACACAATAAAAATCTAATTTATTAGATTAAATTTTAATGGATGTGATCCCATTAAATTTGTCAGTTATCAATGTCATCATATAATTAAATTGACATGATGACTTGCAGATAGATAATTTTAATTTAAAAATAATAAAAAAAATTAATAATAATAATGAATGTTGAATTTCGAACTATTAATAAAAATAAATTTAAAAATATTCAAGATCCAGAAATCACTCGTACCAAAATTTATATTTTATTTGATTTTAAAAAATTATAAAATATATAAGGAAAAAAAAAAGAAAAAAAAAAAAAAAAAAAAAAAAAAAAAAAAAAAAAAAAAAAAAAAAAAAAAAAAAATAATAAATAAACATCTAATGTTCAAAAATATAAAAAACATAATAGATTAAAGAAAAAAAAAATAAAAAAAAAAAAAAATATTAATAGAAATAAATAGAAAAAAATATATTTAATATGAAAAAAATAAAAGAATATAAATTAATTTAAATATTTTAATAATAATTTAAAATTAAAAAAGAACTTAAGAAGGACAATTCTAGCCGCTAGATTCTAGCCATTTAGCACTACCCATAAGGATAATAGATCCAATCATAAATATTTAAAATATAATACAGCATAGGAATATTTTGATCTCGAAATAACGATGATAAAGAATGATTTATTTATCATAATATTTTTATTAATTCGTTTTTAAATTAATATGAAAAAAATAAATTAGAATGATTATTAGCGTGGACGAGATCAAAGGATCTAAAGATCGAGATCAATTGATCTTGAAGGAAAATCAAAAGTAATAAAAATTTAAATAAATTAGATGATTTAATTAAAAATAGTATATTAGGATATTGATTCGAACTCGTAACTGACATGGCTTACGTGTCGCCCGGAGCTTGCAAACTCGTCTCAAATTATAAATTATATCTTTGTTAGATTTTTTTCAATATGGTAAGTGAGGATTTTTTTTCTTTTTTACTTTAAAAAATAAAATTAAAATTTTTATGAACCCGAGTGAATATTAAACTGTTATAATTAGTGGAAGAAAATTACCCTTCTTTATCGCCTTCGTGTTTTATGGCAATGACGCGTTTCGTTGCTAATGATATTAGGCAGTTAAATATAGGCACACACAATAAATTATCTTAAAACAAAAAAAGCATCATCATCAACCTTAAAATAACGCAAGAAATAAAATGAAAATAATAACTGAGTGCAAAAAATTCCTTATATTTATTTAAAAATAAGGAATCCTCGACAATAGCTATCGTAATTAAATAAAATATTTTCAGTATTTCGAAAAGACTATTTAAAAAATCTATCTGATTTTCTCCCATAAATAAATTATTTAATAAGCATCAAAAGCCGTGGGACTTTCCGTTTTGTTTTGTTTTGTTGGTCAGGGTGCTCTGGTTGAATTTATTGTTGACTATGATTTTCGAAGACGCGTTTCAACTAATAATCTAGTTTGGCAATAAGCTAGTTTGGCAATACGCTTAATTAATTACCCACTGACAACCTATATATAATTAAGTCTTCGTACTCAAGCTAGCTAATTGACAAATATTAACTACTCAGATAAAGTTAAGGATTTGCCGTTCCCTTAGTGCAGCCTCTTCCAACAAAACAAAACAATTTATGGGAGAAAATCCCACGGCTTTTGATGCTTATTAAATAATTTATTTATGGGAGAAAATCAGATAGAATTTATAAATAGTCTTTCGAAATACTGAAAATATTTTATTTAATTACGATAGCTATTGGCGAGGATTCCTTATTTTTAAATAAATATAAGGAATTTTTTGCACTCAGTTATTATTTTTATTTTATTTCTTGCGTTATTTTAAGGCTGATGATGATAATTTTTTTTTAAGATAATTTTTTAACGAAATGTGTCATTGTCATACAAGATTTTATTTTTACTTGTTAAATATAAAAACTCGAAGGCGATAAAGAAGGGTAATTTTCTTCCACTAATTATAACAGTTTAATATTCACTCGAGTTCATAAAATTTTTAATTTTATTTTTTAAAGTAAAAAAGAAAAAAAATCCTCACTTACCGTATTGAAAAAAATCTAACAAAGATATAATTTATAATTTGAGACGAGTTTGCAAGCTCCGGGCGACACGTAAGCCATGTCAGTTACGAGTTCGAATCAATATCCTAATATACTATTTTTAATTAAATCATCTAATTTATTTAAGTTTTTATTACTTTTGATTTTCCTTCAACATCAATTGATCTCGATCTTTAGATCCTTTGATCTCGTCCACGCTAATAATCATTCTAATTTATTTTTTTCATATTAATTTAAAGATGAATTAATAAAAATATTACGATAAATAAATCACTCTTTATCATCGTTATTTCGAGATCAAAATATTCTAATGGTACATTATATTTCCAAATATTTATCATTCGATCTATCATCATGATATATTTTATAATTTTTTTTAAAAAAAATAAAATATAAATCTTGGGATAAGTGATTTCCGAATCATCTATCTCAATAGTCCGAAATTCAACGTTCACTATTATTATTAAATTTTTTATTATTTTAAAATTAAAATTATCTATCTGCAATCCGATATATCTGACATCATGTCAATTTAATTATACGATGACATTGATAACTGACAAATTTAATCTAATAAATTAGATTTTTATTGTGTGCATATAAAACAAATTAAATTCATCCCTTCGCTTCCTCTTTCATTTCTCTCCGTATACAATTAAATATTGTTATTCTTAAATTCACTTAAATGAAATAATATTTTTATTTTATATATATTTTTTGTTTTTTCTGTATAATTTTGTTGTCAAACCAAAACAAAATATCCAACAAAAAAAATCAAATAAAATGATTATTATATTCCACTCATACAGTGGTTGAATCCAAAATATCACTTTAACAACTAATCCTTTTAAATACAAACTGTTTTATGCTATAATTTCCTTAACTACAGTTATAGAAAATATAAGTGCCAATGCAACATCAACCCACGTGGGTCTAATTTTAGAGTTATAATTTTATTAAAGATTTAAAATTATACATTATATTTATTTTCTTATCATAATTTTCTATAACGGCACAACAAATACACAATATTAAGAAATTTTTTTTAAAGCCCCAAACATAACACAAGGATGGATATATGATATTTCTAACGAGATCAATTCTGAAAATTAATAACTTAATATTTCCCCACCATGTGTATCTATGTATCTGAATTTATTTTCCTCCATATTCATGGAATCGACTCTAGGGGGCGCTGAATAGCGGACCTACTTTTTTTTAAAAATGATTCTAGGGGGTCGCTGAGATAGCGGACCTATTTTTTTAAAAAAAAATGATTCTAGGGGCCGCTGAGATAGCGGACCTACTTTTTTTTAAAAAAAAATTAAAATAAAATGTATAGATAAATATTGTACAGAATGACATCCTCATGCATTTAGACCCGACTAGTATTTGAAATGACAATTCAACGACTTAGAATTACTTGTTTGACCGTCTAAGAGTCTAGGATATCAATCCTTAATCTTAATGGTTCAAGATAATTATAGATAATTATGGATTCACAGTTTAGAACCACTGATTCATAATTTGGCTCACAATTTGATTCACGATTTGCAAAACCCTAGCCGAAGGTTGCGCCAAACATCTGTTATGTTTCCAAAGGCCCATGCTTACTCAAATATCGAACATCTCCCTTGTACGGCGGATAATATGAAGGTTATACTACATCATCTCACACATATAATAAGTACAACCACATACGGTTGGCGACAAAAGGAATAACACAGCACATCTACGCAATTTATTAACATCCAAATCATAAATAATAACTAACCAAAACACTGGAGAGTAAATGTAAATAGATCAGAAATCCACGACATAAGTATAAGTCTACCAAAGAATGATAAATACTGGCACGCCCACTAACGGAAACAAAATAATCTCTTTAAACAAAAGATAACACAACTCAAACCAAAAATTTCGACAAAAAAGGACGACAGATGGATCCTCTCCTGGGGCACAAGACGTAGCTATCTACTACCTGAAACAAAAAGAAAAACAAACGGTGGTGAATCCGGAGTATGTATTACCTGGCATCGTCCACAGAGCTTCATGAAACCTTTACAATATACACGTTCATACAATTAAAAGTATAATTTACAAAAATTTATTATCTCAAAATCAGAGTAATAGAATGGCAACTCAATAGCAAATAGGCTAAACAAATGTTCTAATAAATGAATGATGATGTTGAAACAAAATTTAATGTGTTTCAAGTTAAGAAATATAAAAATTCCAAACAAAATGGTTCAAAGAAAAACTAATGGTTGTGACGTCTAGTATGTATCTTACATTGTGCTTTGTGTACACCCACTTTCCATGCAGACAACAGAGAAGAGAGGTGCAATAAATTAAAAATTACTAGTGGTCGTGGCCAGTCACAAGAAGGAACAGCTTCTTCATATAGGTATCAGCGATTTAAAATTACATCCAGGTGTTACATGATAATCTAGATGCTATATTCCTTGTATGAGATGGGTATAATAGTATGTTCTTACATCTAATTTTTACTTGATTTTATTTGCATTGTTGCACCCTTTGGTCAAGTGACTAAAGCTAAGAGGATGAATGAAGCAAGATAGAATTTTGATTAAGCAATTATAATAGCTAAAAAAAATTACTTGGCTTTAAATGTAGAAAACATTGTTATCTATTAGGTTCAAACCGTTCTGGTAAAGGATTCAATATCACTATAACTGAGGACATGATCAAATGAACTATCTCAAAGGAATATAATTAAGCTCATGAGGCGTATGAATTCCTTTCTGCTAAATCCTACGATTAAATTGACCTTAATTATTAATGGAAGTGTTACAATATTAAAAATTATTGGTGAATGATACTAGTAGTACTTAATAGCATAGTTAACAAGATGGCTGATGGGAATTTGCTAAACCAGAGTCTAGTTGTGAAAAAACTGATATAATAAAGAAATTCCAACAAAGTTGATATGTTTGACAAAATAGTGATCGAACCGTAGTTTATATAATTAAGGTATTTCGCACACTAGAGATGGAAACACAACAGAATAGAAATGACTAGAGAGGATATAATTTGAATAGTCAATCTCAGACTATTCCTTATATTAGTTGCATAAATTAATAAAATTTAGCAATGACTTTGAATTTTGATTTAAGCATGATATTAATTCCATTTTTCCAATTGTCATATAGGTGTTGTTACAATATATTTCCAGTGTAATTTCTATGTAAGCATTAATCCTTCATATTCATTGTGCATTTACATATTATATTCAATCAATTGAGAGATAGTTGGAAAGAGAGATGACAAAATATGACCACGAAAAAAATAACTTATAACATAAGATAAGGAAATCATGGTTGAAATCTTATGTTGTGCTCTGACATGTATCATCCTAATAAAATTTTCAGAAACCTGATAATGATTACTAGATAACTTCTTAGGTTGCACATGCTGAAGAGAATCATACAGTGCCAGCACTCAATGTGTATTAGCATTTTTCACACATGTCCTCACGAATTTTATGTAATATTTATTATTTTTAGCTTGTTTTTCTAAAGCTTTAATTTGAATAATTATCTAAGTACTATAATCTTATTAACGACTTAAGTGGAAGAATATTATAGAATAAAATTTATATAACTTTATTCGCACAAAAGCAAAAAAATAAATAAAAATATTGTTAACTCAACTTGATATCTATTTGATCTCATAACGGCGCATGATACGGTTTAACACATGCAAAAGCATGTGGAATATCATATAATATAATTTTAATTCAATTGATTGTCTAATTACTATAGTTTTATTTTTAGTAGTAAATAAATAAATTTAATAAAGTATTAAAACAGTAAACCTCACCTAAATACATCTTAGCATGCTTCAATGTGTGTCGAGGGCAGGCACAACACGATGTTGAACAGTATGGTCAACACCAGAACCAAAACTCCATCATATAACGATATTTTAAATGTTAGGTGACTATTTTAGAATGCATGTAGAACTTCTTTTGGATAAGGAAAATAAGAAACAATAAACAAAATAAATAATATTTGAAAGTAAAAGTGATTAGCAAACAATTTTTACTTTTCCAATTTTCCAACACAATTTTGAGAAAAAACATACTTTGTGATGAGAAAACATTTATTGCATAAAAATGTTTTGCGGTGCTCTACCAAGTTTAGCCTAACATACAAAATTTAATCGCACTATCTAATCTCATATACTTATTGCCAAGTTTTATTACATCATCTTTGCTTACCCTGCTCAGAGAACAACTGAAATTCAAGTTTATTGTTTTCCCCCATTTTCCGGCATTTACAGAAATCATGGAAATGTGAAACATCAAGTGCCACAATAAGAACTAGCACAAGAAATATCCTCTAGATGAATGGATACTGATTTAGTCATGCTTACAAAGCCACATTTTTAGAGCTTGATATTGAGTCTGAACTAGGAAGTAGCATCAGACAAAATTAGCATTGACAACACATGGCAAGCAGGAAAACAACTAACACATATCTGACTCCCATAATGATTGACAAAAGATGGTGAATAGGGGAAGAGACAATTCACATACAGTATTATTTGATGGTAGAAGTGAAGTGAGCATATGAAGAGCATCAAATTTGAAGGCATTCTGCAAAACAGCAAATTACCTAGATATTAAAGTTACCTGCATCACCAAATTAACTGTGAGTGAGCATGTGGATGATTCAATTATTACTGTAAAATCCATCCAGAAAAAGGGGAAAGAAAACAAGCTAAAAAATAACTGCAGCATTCCATAGCTAATACGACAGACAGGTTCTCACTTATTACAGAGCCAATAGATAACTGATTCACCAATAGCTGCAGGAGGTGCATGGCAAACTCAAGTGAGCGAGTACCTTGAAAGAAAAAGAGTGCATAAGTCACAATATCATGCACAAGGGTCACTCAGGTGAGCGAATACCTTGAAAGGAAGAGACCGCATAAGTAACGATATCATGCACAAGGGTTGAACAATTATATATCAAAATCAAGTTAATCATCAATTAGATACAAAGAATAACTGTTCAAAATATAACCATCTAACTTTAACAGATCTAGAAGTCCAATTGATGCATATGATAATGACTTTAATAACAGTCATACTTGGAACACATCTTGATGCAAACAAAAATAGAATGAATGGACAATTGTTAGAATTAACTGATAGGGGAAAAAAAGATTCACTCTCGATTTTTTTTAAATTTTATTTCTGCTTAAATTTTCCCCCCAAATTTTTCTATTTCTAACAACTTAGTCAATTTGCCTGAACCTTATAAGACCATATTATCACAAGGCCAATAAAAGAGCTCACTCTGTCAACCTAGTCTATTTTGCTCTCAAATATTCTACACTCTCAAGAGAGATTGTCAATCAAGGCATGCGAAACCATATGAGATTGCAGGCTAAGACACAATCCTTGCCAATGTTGCATCAAGTGGTATGAGAGCTAAATCTCATTCTCCATCTCAAATTCCGCTTGCATTTAGTCAATATCTTCCTTTGCCTCGTTCCACTGCACTAGCTTGATGTACAATTTTCCGTTAATCATTTCTTCAAATTAGGGTAGAAATCAATCTACAAAGGGAGATATTGACAAATTGAAAAATAAAAAACCAACTAAGTAATCAAGATTTGGATACATGACAACTTTATCATCATATGAGTTTGCACCAAGTAGGTATAGATGCATACTTTTTCAAAAAACTTGCAACTTTCTTAAATTTTTTATTCAATTTTTTCAGTTTAATTCAATTGTAAGTCTTATTTAATTTTTAACATAAAAATTCACTATACCCTAGTAAAAAAGAATTCAACAGTTTAATATAAAAAAATACCATAGTTTCATCCATAAAGAAATCTCTCTTTACTATGCTCTGATAAGTAGCAACTCTAGTTTATCATGTAAGTATGATTCATATTACATTATATAATAATTAATAACTATCTTTTACTTATATTAGTTAATTGATAAATATAAGATAAAGAATATTATATTTTAAAAATATAAATCAAGTAAATAACTAAATATTATTTCCATAAATTGTTTAGTGATTAATAACTAATTGTGGTTATTATTATCAATGATTACTCATATTTTACTGATAATATCATTATTAATTCGATATTATACATAAAATTTACAAAATATTAATAATAAAATTTATTGTGTATTAGTAATAACAATAGTAATACTTCATACCTTTCAGTTAATACATTTTATTTATTTTTAATCGGGTTAGCAATCGCAACAGGTTACATATGTAACAATTATAAACCCTTAATCTTTCTTATCTTAGCTAATTGTATTACTAAATTATAGTGATTAGTTATTATAATACCAAATATAATTAATCTTACATATTAATTAATTACAGAGTATAGGAATTAAATAATAGTAATCGACATAATAAAATTAACCTCGCAAAATGAACTCACCTATTACAATATAATTATCTTAATCTAATTCCAATGTACCTAATATAACAATAATATTAGTTACCTGAAAGATATTTAGCTTCTGTATAATTAACCTAATATAACCCTCCTCACGATCCTTACTAATTCCTTATGAGCCACAAATGCCGTTCCTCCTTGTAGCTCACATCTTCTCCTGAGGCTGGAACAACAGAACTCTTCTGCTTTCTGCTATCTAATCACAAAGTCGGATATATTCCTCCTCCCATCTAAGAAACAATGCAACAGATCAACCAAGTTGCATAGCAGAGACATCCATGACGGAAGGAGCTCACCTTCACAAAGGCTCTTCTTTTTCTTCTCACAAATTCATTGCAAGATCGACCAGTAATCAGCAAGAAGTGAACTGATGTTGGAAAGAAATGCTAATTTTGCACAGAAATGGTCAATTCCTCCCCATTTTTTATTTGATTATTTCAATTTTTAACACTGTTACTTTTGATCGCCCCTTTAGATTTTTGGCAACCATCAGACACATATGCTAAATATTGGCCAATATTGGATTAGTTCTTATTGGTGGCAATTCAAATGAATCAATCCATTTCATGATTGATTGAGATTGGCAACCACAACCTTTGTCTCCAACTTAAAGTGTAGAAAGCTTGCACACCTTCACTCAACAACATTCCCAAGCATTTTTCAGTTCAATATGTTGCATGTTAGAACACCGCTCTATATATTTACTATGATCTATGGATTTTGTAATCAACTACAACACCCATATTCATCATAGGTAGGTAACATCATAGGTCTGAAATCACCAACACAAATGTATCTATATAACTACATCCAAAGAGTAAGTTAATTACAAACCAAATGCATCGTCTCATCCAAGGTCTGAAATATTGTTTGGAACCAATTTCAGACCCTAGCCAAAATGATGCAGCGTTAGTGACATGTTGGATGTGCCAACGTGGGGTGAAAGGATAAGGAGGAATCATGGAGGATGAAGAGGACGAAATCAGTTTACCTTGCCACAGAAACCTTGTGTGCATGCTAGCTTGCAGAACTTGTCAACAGCGAAGCCCTGTCTTTGTTTTGCAGTCTTGAGTAGGTTTCATGTGTGAGTTGGGTGTCAGTTGGTGGGCAAAACTTTTGCCAAGCCGTAGAACATAATGGTTTTTCAAACCTTGGTCTCATGTGATTGATGAGCCTTTGGCACGGTTAGAATAATCAACTGCTACTACCAAATCTAGAAAGCAGAAAGTATCAGAAAGGCATGCGAAGTATTAGATTTGCAGACATTGATTCCCTACAACAGAAGTTTTATCAGTTCTTTCACTTTAACACCTAGGTTGTAGGAGAAACGTAGAAATCAAACAAATCTAAGAAATCAATAGAAGAGAGATTGCTGTGATTTGTTGATTCTATCGAGTATAAACTAAAACTTTATCTAAAGGGGCTTTGCAAGGGTCCATACAAGTATAAACTACCACCCTGACCTTTGGAAGGGTTCATACTCTAGAATAAAACTTCTGGTTTCTAAATCAAATTCATGTTTTCTTGAATAAAAAACTAGTTGCCCTTTTAACAATTTTAAATTATAAAATAAGAGAAAAACATATCGTTGGTACCATCACTCAAAGTAGAAATATGAGATGCAAGCATGTCAATTACTCCAGGTTGATAAAACTTTGCTCTTTCACTATCCGAAGCAACAAGAGAAACTCATAGCATTCCTCAAAATGGATGGGTTGGACCTGCATCCAAAGCCCAAACTAGTTTCACTGCAAGTCTGCAACCGAAACTCAACATCAGAATTGAAAAATACAGAGATTAAATTATATAGCTCAAATAAAATACTTTTGCTCCATCTAAAACAGTATGAAATATGAACTTTAGTATTTGGAGTAAACATACGCAAACAAATGTAAGGAAGCATAACATCAAACTTCGATTGTCGTTATTCAAGTTACAAGAATAGATACGATCAACATTCGTGTGATGCTAGCTTTGCTTATTTTGAGGAATAGAATGACAAGAACAAACATAATGAGCATCCATGAGTATCGGATACAAGGAGCCTAAGAATGGCAACCACAAGGAAAGTATGCAATAAAATATGGGTATTTGCTTGAACCATTTTCTGTATTTATACAAGTAGACAAAGCTAAGAGCCTAAGAATTGATCGTGTAGAGAATTGTTGTAAATATATTGACAACAATACCAGTTGAAGAATGCTACAAGATATTACATAGCAAATAACTGCGCCTACGATTAGTATGTGAAAATCAATCATGTGTATCACAACAAGATAAGACATTACATAGCAAAAAATTCTGAATTTTTTGGCATAGAAATTACTCCATCCAACCTGAGGATTTTAAAAGAAAAATAACCAAAATTAGAAACTCACGATTTTGTAACTATTTCAGCTACAAGAGGAACTTTAGAGACCATTTCCTCAGATGAAGCAATTTCTAGCACCCGACACAATGCAGAAAGAAGGGTGATGGAGAGCCTCAAAAATGCCTCTTTATCCTCGGCGCTAGTAAACCCACCAGTTCCCTTTCCCATACCTGAAAGAAAACCTAAGGAATATGAATCACGAGAAAATAAATAAAAGTTGAAGTTATTAGGAAAGGTCCAAGGAATTACCTGTTAAGATGAGTCTCTGACGAAAACATGCACCGACGACATCATAGACCTTTAGAACGGCAGTTGTGTCATCCCCATACAGAATTTTGAGATGAGGAGACCGGCAAGTTTTTGCTCGTCCCTCTGGCCTCTCAATTGCTTCAAGCAATCATCCAGAGAGAGAGAGAGAGGGAGGGGGTCCACTCAGATGCCTGAGAAAAATAAGGGAAAGTTAGCAATGTCAACTTTTTTTGTGTGGGTGTGAGAAGGAAAGAGAAACGAGAGAGAAAAACTCACCGTACGAAGGCAGAAGTAAGTTTGCTTCTTGGAACGATAAGTTGAATTAGAGTTCTAGTGGCCAAGCTTTCCACGGATAGAACGAGTAAGTATGTTCGCCTCCTTGTCTCGAAAATAGTGAAAGCGAGGGGCAGAGAGGGAGAGACAGAGAGACGCGAGAGAAGTAGAGAGACAGTAGAAACAGCCTTTTTCTAGCCTCCGACGGCTACGACTGTGCGCGCGACAAGGAGCGGCGACAGCCAGGTCGATCACGAGAAGCGAGAGCTAGAGAAGCCGAGAGGCAGAGAGAAGGAGACAGGGAGGGTGGCCTGCTGGAGATGCCGGCCGGCATCGGCAGGAAGAGAGAGAGGAGTTTTACCCCTTCTCGAATCAGTCCAACGAGGTTAAGCCAAATTATATCCATTTAAAAATTTTAGTCCAATCTAAATTGTTTTTTTATTTTTTAATAATTACTTTAACATTGTATCATTTACTTTTTTTTTTAATAATAATAATAAATTAAACCTGATATCTAACATTTTCCTTACTCTCTAAATTTCATGACAGAGAAGATCATTTTCCCTTGCCTGCCCGAGTTCACAAGCGGGGAGCAACCTAAAATTTCATATATGTTTCAAAAATGAACGATGAGGATGATGAATTATCACAACACAGTTTAGGGTTATAACCGGAGGGAGAACGCTTGCGCCTACGAATTTAACACGAGCGTAAAGGGGATAGGAGTTCCGGTGGAGCCCTCTCCGACGTTCAAATCAGAATTCTCTCTAGTAGGGAGGAAATGAGAAATAAAAGTATTGGAATTTAATTTTTACCGTCCCCCCTTACCTAGGTGCCAAAATACCTTAAATACTCGATGTCTCTCTTCTGCACGCCTCCACCTCCCACCACGTTTAATGGTCATTGGTTGTCTAACAGTTGTTCTCTTCTCTGGAAGGTTGATAACTGCCACCACGATCATTAAGTTCATTATTACCATGCGTTAAAGGTAATAACTACCTGCTGGATTTTCTGTTCTGAAGGGGAGGTGCTGAAGCTTTTCCCAATCTATTTTCTTCCCCCTGAGCTGCTCTTTGGGCTCCACTTTCACGAGTTGATCTCGGGATTCTACTTCCCGGTCTGGTCTTGGGGATCTTCCTCCATTCTCCCGAGCTAGTCTCGGGACTCTAGTTCCCGATCTAGTCTCTGGAACCTTCCTCCATTCTCCTGAGCTTGTCTCAGGGCTCTACTTCCCGATCTGGTCTCGGGGACCTTCCTCCATTCTCCCGGTCTGGTCTCGGGGCTCTATTTCCCGGTCTGGTCTCGGGTTTTCCAACCTGGTCAGCACTTAGTTGGATAGTGGATGAGGTGAAGAATTAAAATCATGAAGAGTGGTTGATTAAAACGTGAATTCCAACTGCTTATAAATTGGTCGTTGACCACCGGCTAAATTTCTAGCCGTTGTTTAACACTGTAGACGATCACGATGAAAATTCTGGCTTAGAGGACTGTTGGGGGAGCTCCCTCCCAAGTACAGGAGGAATCTAGGAGCGGTCCTTAGTCCTTTTTTTAATTGTTCTTAATAAAAATTAATATTTAGTTGGATAGTGGATGAGGTGAAGAATTAAAATCATGAAGAGTGTTTGATTAAAATGTGAATTCCAACTGCTTATAAATTGGCTGTTGAACAACGGTTAAATTTCTTGCCGTTGTTTAACACCGTAGACGATCACGATGAAAACTCTGGTTTAGAGGACCGTTGGGGGAGCTCCCTCCCAAGTACAGGAGCAATCTGGGAGCGGTCCTTAGTGCTTTTTTAATTGTTCTTAATAAAAATTAATATTTAGTTTGATAGTGGATGGGTTGAAGAATTAAAATCATGAAAAGTGTTTCATTAAAATGTAAATTCCAACTGCTTATAAATTGGCTGTTGAGGAACGGCTAAATTTCTAGCCATTGTTTAACCATTATTTTTTTATTTAAAAATTATTTATAACTACATCTCCAACATCTTATTTTTGTTCCATTCACCCTGTCACTCTCTTCGGAACACCAACCTATCTTCATCATAATCCAACTCCAAACACATGGAACTCACGGTTAAACTTATAACACCCACTCCAAAAACCATCTCACGGCATCAAAGAACAACAAATCAGCAGGACCTAATCCGATTTCAGCAAGCTCAAAATTGAGATTCTCAACAACGACAACCTGACACATAGCAGGACTAAAAATACTGAGAATCCAAAGGAAAGCTCAGATCGTCAAATCCGATTCACCACCCAATCAACTACAAGGAAATCCATAGTAAAAATCCAACACCTCAGATCAAACCTAACCAATAAATCTCATACCTGAGTTGGCGCCGGCGACGCTCCTTCGCTCTGGGATCCAGCAGGTCAAACACCAATCAAGGAGATGCGGCGAGAGACTGCTTTTCCAAGGAGTTCACCCCAAACTCGGATCCTCTGCTCTGCTCAGAGCCCCCTTCCTCTCCGGTGTTGGCTCGCGATTGATACGCAGCAGTGAGCAAGAAGAAGGTGACCGACGATAACTGTGGGCCACGAAGAAAGAACGCCGACGATTGAGCTTGGCATCGGGCGAAATGGGGTCGGCGACGCGAGGAGGGAGAGAAGGGGAGGGTGATGGCAACGCGTTTAGGGCACGGAAGAGGGAAGGAGAGGGGGATGCGATCCACCACTCCCACATGGATAGCATCGAGCTCGGCGATGGGTGGAGGAGGGCGGCGCTCCGCGTGCGCGAAGAGAGAGGAGGGGGCGATGGGTTAGGGCACGGCACGGGATTGAATAAATAGAGAAGGAGAAGTTTATATATATATATATATATAGATTTAATTTCGAGATTCAAATTTTTTAAAATAATTTGAAACCAATCTATATTATTTTTAATTTTCTATGTAAATATTTTTAAAAAATTTTAAAAATTATTCCAGAAGTTTTCACATAGTTATTTTCAAATTTTAACTTCTATTTATAATATATATATATATAATAAATATATTTTTTAAAAATATATATATATATATATATATATTATTATTATTATTATTATTATTATTATTATTAGTATCAGTATCGTTTACCGTATGTTACACCTTCAAACTCTCCAATACCATTGGGTTGACTTTGACCACTTGAGGCATGATTGTACAGTACTAACAAAAGTTTATCAGTAGCATAACTACTTTCTTTGCCCTCTATACTAATGATACATTGTTTATTAAGAATGATATTCTAATGTAATAATTTGTCAAGACTTGGTTCTATATGAAATTCTTTACGAAGGTTTTGGGAAAGGCAATTTATATACTGGGTAAAGAGAACTACTGGAATAGATATAGAAGGTTGTTCGGACTAAAAGTACAAACTAACCGAATCGAGTCGAATATTACAAAATTATTAATATTTGAATTCGAGCTCAAAATACATATATACTATTCGAATTCAATGTTCGAACAATACTAAGTAAAATTGGCTCAGATTCAAAATGGATTCAAATTCGATTTTAATTTATTTGAACTTTGATTCGAACAAAATGGAACTTTAACTCCAAATGATTAAAATTCAAACTCAATTCGAATTATTCAAATAGGATGAATTTACATTAAAATTATATATGACAGAATAAAAATAAGTAAAATGGAATTATTCGAATTTTTGATCAATTTACATTAAAATTGTATATAATAGAATAAAAATCAATAAAATGACAAATGTATCAATAATATAAAAACAGAAAAAAATTTCATACAACCTCCATTTCCAATTCAAATAATATTGAATGAAATAAAATAATTCTGGACAGAATAAAAAACTAAAATCATAAATAAAATGATAGTTCAGTAACTTATAGCAAAATAAAAGATCGCTAACTTATATGTTTTAAAATATACAATACAACACCCAATATCTAAGTTTAATTGGTTAAAATTTAGCTAACATTACAATTTAGAGTTCAGATAAACAAACTAAAGCTGATGAAAATAAAAGTCCAACTTCAATTTGTCACTATATTTCCCAATTTAGAAAAGCAAACACAAATTGATGAAATAAAAAATTTATATTTCAATCTGCCACTACATTTCCCAGTTTAGAAAAACAAACATAAAATGATGAAAATAAAAAGTTCATAATGCCACCCAACTTGATCAATCTGCCATTTTCAATCAACCACTACATTTCCTAATTCAGAAAAACAAATACAAATTCATGAAAATAAAAAGTCCATACTGCCACCCAGCTTATCAATCTGCTATTACATTTTTCAATTTAGAAAAACAAACAAAAATTGATGAAAATAAAAAACTTAAATGTGCAAAAATGTAAACTCCAAGAGTTATCAAAATAAATACTATTCCACTAAAAATAATATTTAATAGCTTCTATTTCTTCAATAAATAAAATGATTGGGCAGATTAAAACAATAAGAAGTATTTCTTATAAAAAAAAAGAAAAAAAACTAAGAATGATGTTGGAGACTCATGGAGTAACTCTGTGCTTCAACCCGAAAAAAAAAAGATAAATTGAGAAGAGAAAGAATGAACTTACGTCTCATATTTCCCTTGTTTAGAATGTCGAGGGCTTAAGGTAGAGAAAGAAGCTCGTGTGTGGACTGTGATCTCCACACATTAGATTTCAAGTTCCCAACCGTTAGAAGCATGATGGCACGAAGAAGAAGAACTAAAAATGAAGAAGAAACAAAAATTAAGAATGATGCTAGAGTAATTCTATACTTCAATAAAACAAAAAAAAGTAAGATTGAGAAGAAAAAGAACGAACGTCGAGGCAGGGAAAGAAGTTTGCGTATGATCTCCACTCTTGATCTCGAGTTCTCGACCACTTTGAAGCACAATCACCTTCAACCGCTTTCCATGTTGATGATTACAGCGGTGGCGTCGAAGGCTTGAAGCGGCTGGGGTTTGTAAACGTTAGGGTTACTTAGTTATACACTTATACGGTTAGTAAAAGGTGCAAGTAATAATGGATGGATTAACGCTTTAACCCATTAACCCAATAACCTATTAGAAATTAGAATATAACTCATTAACCATTAATAAGTTATATATGCAAAATAATTATATAAAAAATTAAATAAAAGCTTGTGAGCGAGCGGCTGAGCGGCTCACTCGAACAAATTACTGTAGATTCGAATTCTGCTCGAAAACCATTAATAAGTTATACACTTGCTTATTTCTCTTCCAATTCAGTTCAGTCAGTTTCAAATCAATTATAATTGTCAAAAGGAGAAATGGACTCTTAACGAGCTCATTTTATATTGTGTTCAAGAGGAAGAGAGGTTGAAGCAAAACAAGGTTGAAAGTGTCTATTTGGCAAGCAACCCTAAAGATAAGAGCAAGAAAATAAAGAATGAGGTTACTAATGGTCCTTATGTGAAGAAACAAAAGCAGGATAATGACAAGAAAGGTTGTTTCTTCTGTAACAAGCCTGATCATGTCAAGAAAGAATGCCCTAAGTATCATGCCTGGCGTGCGAAAAAAAGGTACATTTTTAAATTTGATTTGTTCTGAAGTAAATTTAGCTTCAGTACCAAGAAACACTTGGTGGTTAGACTCCGGTGCGAAAAAAGCTACTTTAACGATGAAAATTAATGACGGTATCAAATATCGTCATTATTGATGGTTCAACAACTAGAAGATTTAGTGTCCATCATTGATATATATGCATTAACGATGATAATTTTCCGCGTCATTAATATTTTGTCATCAATTGCCATGTTTTTTATTTCGGTCATTAATGTCATATCTTTAACAATGGAATTTTCTCCCTTCTTATTGCAAGACCTTCAACAAAAGATTTTTTTCTACTGTCGTTATTTTTTTTTATTTTCAATTGAGCCAAACTCAAATTCGAAATTTAATAGTGAAACATGATTTTTTTTAAAAACATAAAATACACATTCTTCCTCCCTCATCTTTAGCATTTTGACTTTTGCCCTAGAAATAATCTTATAATAAGACCGGTGTTCTCATGACTCTCTCTGTCGCAATGGTTTGCAAGAACGCCGTGACAACTATTCCGAACTCTATCATTCTAATTCCAATATTATTTCATGAACAGTCGTAGCTATTGATGTAATCATGCCCCAAAGATTATTTACTTTTGATATTTGATTAAATGAGTTTAAGTCAGACAATATTGATGATCTAATATGAAACTTAAGTTTAAGTTCAGTATGAAGAATTGACAGAATAAGACTTAGCATGACAAGGTCGAGGGAAGGTGTTTGAGGCAAGCGCAAGCGTAAGGATGAGGAGTCGCGGGCTCAGAAGCATCCTAAGGGTGCAAGGCTGATGGAAGGTGTTTGAAGGCTTGTGTTTATGCAAAGGAGAAGTGAGACTTCAAATTCATCAGGTATCAGTCCACTGATTCAGGTATCAGTCCTGAATCAGTCGACTAATGCAGATATCAGTCGACTGATACAAATAGGCGAGTCGACTGATAAGTGGAATCAGTCGATTGCTTCACGAACAGAAAGATCAGTCGACTAGTTCATGGACCAGTCGACTAATAAATGACCGTTGAAGGCCGACGGTAGAAATCAGACACAATCTACAGTAGCCGTTGAAGCTCATCATCAGTCTATTGATGATGATACCAATCAGGGTTGTACAAAAGGCAGATTCAGAGCTTGAAGTGGACACAACTGTTAGGGGGAATGCTCCTGTTCGAAGGAGTTACAATAAATTGAAATTAATCAAATAACTTCAACTTATCTGTTGAGTGGCCCGAGCTGCTTTTCCTAGCTTCCGAGAGGTGGTCGGACGTAGTCGAGCTCCCGAGCAGTAGTCGGGTGTCTCCCGATCGAGAGGTGGTCGGACGTCTCCCGACCGAGTGGTGGTCGGACGTCTGCCGACCGAGTGGTGGTCGGACGTCTCCCGACCGAGTGGTGGACGGACGTCTACCGACCGAGTGGTGGTCGGACGTCTCCCGACCAAATCTCTCGAGTAGTGGTCGGGTGTCTCTCGACCGACCAGAAATTTGCTAAGGCCTTGGCAGCACAGTTTCCTTGAAACAGATTTGTCCTCCTCCAGTGGTGCTTCGAGGCTCAGATGGACATCTGTCTCTCAGGATACAACAGCGGACCACGGGCACAACGAAGCACTCGTTGCTCGTGGCGAACTGAGGATGTACCCGAACGCTATCAAAGAGGTCGGGAATGAAGTGAAGCGGAGGAGAATTTTTCCTGATCACCCTTTTGCTCTCGGCCACAACCCCTTTATATAGGGTTAGACCCCTGCGGCATTCAAAAACGATTAAGACGAATTAATCGTCATTTACTGTCATTTACCCGACCAGATCCAAACGTCTGGGGGGTTACTGATCTTTCATTAATCAAAATTAATGCATCAGTTACATTTGAGCAAAAATTAATTTGCAAAATGTTGGTTCATCTGCTTGGACAAATTTTGTCCGGACCGATCGGACATTCGACGCGCGCAGGTCGTGTACGCACACGAGTTCACTTGGTTCAGTACAAATCCGGGCCCTGGATTTGCACCCCCCTGCGCACCCACGCGTGAGAGAGAGGCACTCCTCTAGCATTTGTTCACAACTAACATGCTTGTAAAACAATATAAACCAACCATTTTACCTTAAAACTCTCAATGTGGGACTAAAGCCCTACTCACAAGGAAGTCTCTTTATTCTCCACCTCACTTTCTACTTACTAGAAAGTTCCAATGTGGGACTAAAGTCCCACCACCTCCCTTTCCATTCACATGATATCATGATATCCAACAATCTCCCACATGAATGGAAACATGGTGATAGCATTCAGCAGTTGAGTCGTGTATAGGACAGGTAGGTTTCACCCTTTGAACCTTCCCTTGTAAAGATCTGTTTGTTTCCTGGCTGACAGTAGACATGATGTCCTTGAACTGTGCTGCCGTTTATGTAAGCATTGACACATCTCACCCAGGACTCTCCCTGATACACCTCAGTTCTCATGAGTGTGTTCGTTCTTGGCCATGAACACGCCTGATTCTGCGAGAAGTTCTAAGAATTGTGCCTCTAATTTTCTTCGAAGCGGCCTCACTTCTTTCCCACATAGGTGATCCCTTAAGAGTTTTCCACATAATTCTATTGAATCATTAAAAGTCGTATGCTTAACCTCTATCCTTCACTGTTTTAAAGGGTCGTTCCCTCACAGTGAACATCTTTTGTCAGTGCAGTTAGGTTGTCCCTTTGAACCTAGTTCTTGGGATCTCCAGTCTGCATAGGTTGGGTTTCTTTTGCACCAACATTTTCTATCGACATCAAGCCCATCCTTCTTGATGAGCTTGCAACTAACTCTCGATTTAACCCTTTGGTTAGCGGATCCGCTAAGTTATCCTTTGACTTCACATAGTCAACAGTGATAACTCCAGTTGAGAGTAGTTGTCTAATGGTATTGTGTCTACGACGTATATGTCTAGACTTACCATTATACAGATGGCTTTGGCCCGACCAATTGCAGATTGACTATCGCAATGTATGCAGATTGCCGGCACGGGTTTCAGCCATCTTGGTACATCTTCTAAGAATTGCCGTAGTCATTCAGCCTCTTCACCACATTTGTCAAGAGCTACAAACTCAGACTTCATCGTGGATCTGGTTATTACGGTTTGCTTAGAAGATTTCCATGAAATGGCTGCACTCCCCAGAGTGAACACATAACCACTCGTAGACTTCGAGTCTTTTATGTCAGATATCCAACTCGCATCGTTGTATCCTTCGATAACAGCAGGATATCTCTTATAGTGCAGTGCATTTTCACGAGTATATCTCAAGTACCTCAGTACTCTTGTTATCCCTTTCCAGTGCTCAACACCGGGATTACTCGTGTATCTACTCAGTTTGCTTACTGCGTAGGCTAAGTCTGGTCTTGTACAATTCATCAAGTACATCAGACTTCCAATCACCCGAGCGTACTCTACCTGAGAGATACTTTCTCCTCGGTTTTTCAATAGATGTTGAATCGTATCTATCGGCGTTCGTGCCAACGCAGTATCACCATTGGTGAATTTTCAAGAATCTTATCCACATAATGGGACTGACTAAGAACAAGTCCTTCAGCTGTTCTAAGAATCTTGATTCCTAGAATCACATCAGCTAGGCCCATGTCTTTCATGTCAAATCTTGAGTTCAACATGTCTTTCGTGGATTTAATTATCTTATCATTACTCCCAATGATAAGTATGTCATCTACATATAAGCACAAGATGATAAAGTCATCATCTGTAATTTTCGAGTAGACACATTTATCACATTCATTGATTTTGAATCCACCTTCTCGCATGACATTATCAAATTTCGCATGCCACTGCTTTGGAGCTTGTTTCAAGCCGTATAGAGGCTTCACCAATTTGCAAACCTGGTGATTCTGTCCTGGCACAGAAAACCCCTCAGGTTGCTCCATATAAATTTCCTCTTCTAAATCTCTATTTAGAAAGGCCGTCTTTACATCCATCTGATGTATTTCCAGGTTCCATAGAGCAGCAATCGCCAACAACACTCTAATGGACGTTATTCTCGACACAGGAGAATACGTATCAAAGTAATCAAGGCATTCTCGATGTCGGTAACCTTTAATTACCAATCTAGCCTTATACTTGTCAATTGTGCCATCTGATTTATCTTCTTCTTGAAGATCCACTTGCAACTTAATGGTTTACTCCCCGGAGGAAGATCCACAAGTTTCCAAGTGTGATTTTGCAAGATAGATTCTATCTCAGATGCAATTGCTTCTTTCCAGTGAGGTCCCTCAGAAGAGTTCACAGCTTCTGAGTAGCTTCGGGGCTCACCTTCCAGTATGAATGTGATAAAATCTGGTCCATAATATTTTCCCACCCGAGCTCGCTTACTCCGTCGAGGCGCAGCCTCTACTGGTTCATCATCCTCTTCTTCTTCCTCTGATATTTCCTTCACCCGTTTTGAGGAGTTAGCATCCTTTCGGGTCTTATATGGAAATACATGCTCGAAGAATGAGGCATTTCTCGATTCTATTATCGAGTTCTTGTGTATATCCGGTAATTGTGACTCATACACACAAAACCGATATGCACTGTTGTTATGTGCATATCCGATGAATATGCAATCAACAGTTTTTGGTCCTATCTTAACCATTTTCGGATCAGGCACCAACACTTTGGCAAGACACCCTCACACTCGCAAGTATTTGTAAGATGGTGGTCTTCCATTCCACAACTCATAAGGGCTCTTATCTATTTTCTTTCGAGGGACCTTATTTAAAAGGTAATTAGCTGTTAAAACAGCTTCCCCCCACATGGAGTCTGGCAGTCCAGAGCTCAATAGAAGAGCATTCATCATCTCCTTAAGAGTTCGATTCTTTCTCTCAACAATCCTATTTTGCTGAGGGGTATAAGGAGCTGTTGTTTCGTGTCTGATCCCATGTTCAGCACACAACTCAGCAAATGGTGATACATATTCATCACCTCGGTCACTTGGAACCACCTTAATCTTCTTATTAAGTTGGTTTTCAACCTCATTTTTGTAGAGAACGAATTTCTCTACAGCTTCATCCTTGCTTTTGAGAAGATACACATAGCAGTACTTTGTGTTATCATCAATAAAAGTAATGAAGTATCGATTCCCACCACGTGTCGGTGTACCTTTAAGGTCACATACGTCGGTGTGAATTAGACCAAGTGGTTCATTGCTTCTTTCAACGTGTTGAAAGGATGACCTTGTCAACTTTGCTTCAACACAAGTCTCACACTTGTGTTTCGGGTTAAGGTGGAATGTCGGTATGCTTTGCATGTTTATTAATCTACGAATCACATCGTAATTCACATGTCCTAGTCTACCATGCCATAAACACGAAGACTCAAGCATATAAGTAGAAGAGCTCTCAATTGTATTTATCTTAGGCTGTATGGCCATTACACTGAGCTTAAACAGCCCATCAGATACATAGCCCTTTCCTACAAACATTCCCTTTTTCGACAGAACAACTCTGTTGGACTCAAACACAATGCGAAAGCCATGCTGGCTTAATAATGAACCAGACACCAGATTCTTTCGAATCTCCAGAGCATACAACACATTATTCAGAGTCAGGTCCTTGCCCGAGGTCATCTTCAACACCACTTTTCCTTGGCCCATGATGTCCGAGGTTGCCGAGTTCCCCATGAACAGCTTCTCTCCACTAATTTCTTCCAAATTGTGGAGTAGCTCCTTATTGCAGCACACATGTCTGGTGGCTCCAGTATCAATCCACCATTGCCGCGGGTTTGAACCCACCAGGTTCAATTCAGAGACCACGGCACAGAGGTCTTCCATTTCTGGTCCCTCGTTCAGGTTGGCCTCCTGCTTCTTCGGTTTCTTGCATTCCGAAGATTTGTGACCAACTTTGCCACAATTGTAGCACTTCCCAAAGAACTTCTTAGCGATGCCTCCTTTGGGTCCCAGCTTGGAAGACTTGGAATTCTTCCGCTTCGAGCTTTGTCCGTGTTCGACCACGTTGGCTTTCACAGTAGCCTGAGAGAACATATTTCTCTCTGAACCCTTGTTGTCTTCTTCGATGCGAAGTCTAACAACGAGTTCCTCCACGTTCATCTCCTTCCGCTTATGCTTCAGGTAATTCTTGAAATCCTTCCAGCCGGGGGGCAGCTTCTAAATGATGGCTGCTACTTGGAAGGTTTCACTCAGAATCATACCTTCTGAGTGGATCTCATGTAAGATCACCTGAAGCTCCTGGACTTGGCTGATCACTGTCTTAGAGTCAACCATCTTATAGTCCAAGAATCGGCCCACGATGAACTTCTTAGCCCCTGCATCCTCCAACTTGTACTTCTTGTCCAAGGACTCCCATAGCTCTTTGATCATTCTCTTCATGTTGTACACAACATACAGCGAGTCGGCCAGACAGTTGAGGATGTAGTTTCGGCATAGGTACTTAGAATGAGTCCAGGCCTCCACCACAGCAGCCTCAGCTTGCTCGGGAGGATCCTCGGTCAAGAACCGAGCCAGATTGAGCGTGGTCAAGTAGAAGAGCATCTTCTGCTGCCACCTCTTGAAGTTCAACCCAGTGAACTTCTCTGGTTTTTCCCCATGGTTGATCGGGACATTCCCAATCGGGGCGGAGGGGGCCTGGTGATGAGTCTGTTTCACCTCAGCACGTTCAGTGGCCATCTCAACAGAATAAAATCTGTTTCAAGATTGTTGGAGAAAATGCTCCTGTTCGGAGGAGTTACAATAAATTGAAATTAATCAAATAACTTCAACTTATCTGTTGAGTGACCCAAGCTGCTTTTCCTAGCTTTCGAGAGGTGGTCGGACATAGTCGAGCTCCCGAGCAGTAGTCGGGCGTAGCCGCTCTCCCGAGCAGTGGTCGGGCGTCTCCCGACCGAGAGGTGGTCGGACGTCTCCCGACCGAGTGGTGGTCGGATGTCTGTCGATCGAATGGAGGCGCCTTCAATATTTTTTTAAAATCAATATTTTCTCATATGAATCCTAAATATATATAATATACCCCGTGAGTATCTAAAATTTTTTATCTTGAATACTATAACCTAAGAGAGAAGCCCAAACCCTAGCAAAAAAATCTTATTTACTTAAACCCACTATAACTTAATCCCTAAATTCTAAAATTTCAAATGCTAAATATATATATAGTATACTCAGTGAACATCTAAATTTTTTTTATCTTGAATATTATAACTCAAGAAGGAAGCCTAACTCTAGAGAGAAAAATCTTATTGACTTAAACTCGTTATAACTCAAATCCTAAAATCTTAAACCCTAAATACATATAATGTATCGCTAAAAAATAAATAAATAAAAAATAAAACAAATCATACATTGAGGCGACTAGATTTTATCCAAGCGCCTTAATTACTTAAAAAAAACTTACCTCCCCGAGTCAAGCGCACATGGGCATGCGACGTAAGATCCGTAACCATATATATATATATATATTCAGACCTATTTATCTTCAAGTTAGTCCGACTGTAGTATGTATGGTTTATTCAATATGTCAGTTTAGCATTTTCTACTTCTACACTTGAGACTGTATCAGCTTGACTCTTACTGCTAGTATAGCTCATTATGCATATCCGTTTATGTACTCGTTGAGTTTGTCTGATCTCACCGCTGTTAGCCTTATTTTTATTTTCAGGTTGATATATTTGGAGTCGCTTGGAGAGCTCCCGACAGTCAATCCCTTCCTGTCGAGATGACTTTGTGATGGTCTTGTATTTTGTATGATTCTTTTATATTGGTGGGCTTATAGTTTCGTTTTGTGATGTAACTCATGCCGGCATGCACTTTAGTAAGTTTTAGTTTTATTGTGCTATCTCGTTTTATTATTAGTTGTTTATTTTAACCGCGTTGGCTTTGATATGGATTGGTTGTGTAAGCCCTATATTTGAGGATTCATATTGTCAGTCGTAAAGGAGGGGGTGTTGCATGTCCAATTTTCTATTGGACCAACGGTTTCTCCGGAGGCGTGACAGAGGTTGACCAATTATTCACTAATAAAATCTTTTAAAAAATATGTTTAAGTATCGAAAGTCCTAGTAGTCAAGGCTGATTTATATTAAACAATTGAAGGAGTGTCAATGACATATGATCTCTTAACAGGATGATGAGTACGGGATAAAATTAGAGTATGATATAGGAATCCAGTTGATCGAGCAACTTTAGGGAATGGATGACTGAAGTAAAGGGATGAATATCAATTGTATACCTACAAATGATATTCTTCTTACCATGCCTCCAGAATGCAATACAGTCTAGCTGTGTTACTAGGAATGGCCGCCCCCGTGCCTCCAGAACGTGACACCGTCTGGTCGTGTTGCTGGGCAAAATCGTGCCGTGCCTCGCGAACATGAGACAATCGTGCCCTCAGTTGACAGGACTTCAAACTTATCCGTTGTCATTGGTGTAAGATCCTCGAGTGAAACATATTCTGTGATGGTTTCATCCCTTGAGGCTGGAGCAGGAAGGTTAGGCAGTCCCTTTCAATTAGTTCGGCCCTGGCCCAAGTGCAAGTCCGATGGCCGGAGTACCAGCGCTGCCTGGTGCGGATCAGTAACAACCTCGTCGTGGCCACGATCAGCGCTACTGTTGTCGTTCGCTTTGTCAAGGGCGACACCATCTTTGGCATTATCTTCGTTCTCTTTGATCCACAACAGCGTCATCATCGCCTTCGCCGACACCGAACATGAGACTTCCAATTTCTACTATTTCAAGATCGTTGACTTCCGATTCGACTATTTCAAGCAAACTAGCAAAAGAATCTGATATGTTTCTTTGTGTTAATTCAAGAATGTTTTGTTTTAGTTCTGAATGCATTTTGGCTCACATGAATACGACCAAATATGCAGCTTGGTTGGTAAAATAATATCAAGAAACTCATATTACCATTTTGGTGTATATATGAAAAAGTTTTGGTTGGTTCTCGATGCATTTTGACTTGGATGAATACCACCTTTAGAGGTGAACGACTATAATTCAAGTCAACCCAAGCAAATTCCTTTGGAGCACACGGATCGCCCTGCCAATTTTTCATATTCTGCTTTGATCGTCATCATGGCTTCTAGTTACCCCAAATCCAACATTGGAACACATCCACACAAACGTTAGATATAATTATTTACCTCAAACAAAGAGAGAATGTTCATCGCGTAGTACATTTATTTTTTTATTTTACACTTCACCGAGGTGGAGCTCCTTCCTCCGAACACCACGCGAGTCTTCGGTGTCTATCTAAATTCCCAGTTGGCCACCCTACTCCCGTCGGATTACTTGTACAATTCGGATGTGCTTACTGGCTTGTCCGAGTATATCTTTACTCTCAATGCTGCCCTCAAATCCATGTCTTGAATGCTCCCGAAAAAAAACAAATTAAAAAAATTATCGCCCTTCAAAATCCGGAAAAACAGAGAGAGAAAACGTGACTGAAAATTGCATTATATGTGTTATTTTACTTTTTTTTTTATTGTCTATTTTCTATTTCAGCGGAATAATTTTTTTTTTTAAAATATGTCTACTTATTCTCAATATGATTAAAAAGGAGGGCCAAAATCTTTAATTTATTTTTTAAAAATAAAAAACACGTTTTAAATTTTGTCGAAAATTATAAATAAAATGAATTTTCCTATCACATTCAAAAATCAAAATCCTCCCGTTGCCTCTCTCATTATCAGGGATGAATATTTGATTAAAATCGAATCGAATTAACCGAACTAAATCAAGTCGATTTTTTAAAAATAAATCGAACCGAACCGAACTGAATTTAAAAAAAAATCGAACAAATTGAACTGATATTTTATCGATCAATTCGATTTTCGACTGAATTTACTGAATTAACCGAACTAATAAAAATTTCATTTTTTTAATAAAATTTGATAAAAACCAGAGTTTAAAAATTCAGTTTTGTGTAAAAATTCGGTTAATTCGTTTTAACCGAATAAGAAATTTGAAAATCGAAACCGAACCGAATTAATTAATTTTATAAAAAACAAAAATTAATTTTCGGAGTAAACCGAATCAAATTTTAAAATTCGATCCATTTGTTTAATTTAACCAAAATTTTACTCACTCCTACTCATTACCATCCTCCATCCACGTCTAATCTCTCTTTTTTTTTCTCTCGATTTAAAATCTAATTTCATCGAAACGAATAAGAAAACTCTTTGATTTTTTTTTTCAAAAATAAAAAACACGTTTGATTTTTACTAAAAATTTTAAATAAAGGGGATTTCCCTATCGCAATCAAAATCCTCCCGTTTCATACGTCGTTGCCGTCCTCCATCAACATTCCCTCTCTTTTCATTTCCCTTGTCTTTTCCTCTCAATTTAAATCCCTACCTCGGCCACCGACATCGATCCCGATCCCATTTCCTCCTTCTTGTGTTAGCTCCAGAAATGTTGCTTTGTTCCATAGCCTCTGTGATCTCGGTGGTCATGACCCTTTTGGAGGTCCTCTCTCCCTCCCCGCCTTGCGTCGTCGGCTTCATCTCTACCAACGCTTCTGTGGCCGAGTCCCCACCATCGCTACAGTTCGCTCCATGGGGTGGCTAGCTTTTGCTATCATGGGATCGGTTGATACATTATGTCTTTGTACCATTCTCTATTTCATTTTTAGGTACAAGAACGACAGACCTCACAGCGAGCTTCCCTGGGACAGGCGGTCTCTCATCGTCATCGTCTCAAATCTTCTAGCGCCAGGGGATGCCGGTGATGAAGCGGCAGAGTGACCCGTACGACCAAGCCGACCACCGAGTCAACCGACCCGTGGAGTTCAGATTTGAGGAGCTCGCGGTTGCCACCAACAATTTCTTTTTCGGGACTAAAATTGGGTATGCAGTTTCAACACTGTCTACAAGGGAAAGCTCATCGATGGGCGCGAGGTGGCAATTAAGCGGTTCGAGTCGCCGACGCGCACGAACATACAGAACAAGGAAAGCACCTTCTAGTTGGAGCTCAACTCTCCTCCACGGGCTGGATTGGATGGTAAGGCGTCTGATCGATTTGGTCGAGGTCACAGGTTCGAGGGTCGCTAGTTACGCACGGAAATAAAATCCTGGTCTGCTGGCATTAATTCCGTCGACCCCAGGCGCCTCACCATACCAATGATAATCGTGATTTGTCTCCCTCTAGAAATTTATGGGGCCGATATCAGGAGGCCGCTGTGGTGACGATTTCACTTTTTTTTTTTTTTGGTAGTTGGAGCTCAACTCTCTCTCTCTCTTGCCTCGTCACAAGCATGAGATAGACTTGGTAGGCTACTGCAAGGAGATGGTACAAGAAGAATGGAACTCTTTACAATCATCTCCACCTGAAGAATAACAAAGAATCCAATGTGATAAACTTATGGAAGACGAGGATCATGGTCCTGCTCGATGCCGCGCGGGGAATCGAGTTCTTCCACATCTTTACTGAACCGCGGATAGTCTACCGCAACATTATGTTCTTGAACATTTTGCTGGACGCGAAATGGGTGGTGAGCTTCAGTTTCTATGGGTCAAAATCAGAGGGCGAATTGCGAGTAGGCATGTGCAATCGGTTTAAACTGAACCGACTGAATCCTAAACCGATTAAACCTAAAATCGAACCGACCAAACTTTTTTCAAATAAACCGAACCGAACCGATTAATCCAAAATTAAACCGAACCGAACCGAACTTTCCAAAAAATCAAACCAACCGAATCGATAAAACTTTGGTTAATTCGGTTTTCGACCGAAATAATCAAATTTTTTGGTTCGATATGATTCGGTTTTGATTTGATTCGATTCGATTCTAATTTGGTTTGGTTCTACTCATAATATCGATTGATTTTTTCGATTTGATTCGTTTCAACTCATAATATCAATTTGGTTTGATTTTGATCTGGTTCAATTTGATATAGTTCCTTTTTGGTTCAGTTTTGATTTGATTTGGTTAAATTCAAAAAATTAGTTTAATCAGTTTAATCGAATTTCAATTTTCAAAACCGAAACCGATCCAATTAAACCAATATAATCAATATTTTCGAAAAAAAATCTGAACTTAATTAACCAAATCGAACTTTCAAGTTCGATCGGTTAATTCGGGTTTACCGAACGTTTGCTCATCCCTAATTGCGGGTGTTGAGTAGCGTTGTTACATGGACCCTTAAAACTACGATTTTGACTTCCCGAGCGACATCCATATTGTTGAATAGGCCGTGCCTTTCGTTGAGGCCGGTGAGGTCGGCAAGACGCTTGACGTCCAAGCCAGACAACCCTTGCATCATGAGGCCGGGGCGGTGGAGTAGGTGGCGAAGACTGCCGTCTATTACGTGGGCAAGATGCGTCTGCGGTTGTCCATGATCGAAAATCGTCATCGACCTCAATTGCGCCCTAGCATCATCTCTTCAATACAGTCAGGGTGCAATTTCCCATTCCAGCATCTCCGAGTGAGTATTAGATCACATTTTTATGTACATCCATTCTTCCAATTCACATGTCTCAAGATGCTAATAATTGATACCAAGTAATATCTGTCTTAGGCATCATTTGGTGCCCGTAAACAATTGATTCTTTTAGAAAAGTGGATTTCTGCTCTTACCGAATTTTGAAATAATTTTTCAAAGCTAAAATTTTAAAATAATCTAACTTTTAAATTCGATTGATTAATTTAGTTTAACCTAACTTTCGTGCACCTCTAATGGGGTTTAGATTTTGTTTGGGATTTAATTTTTTTTTTAATATATGAATGAATAAATAAATATATATATACAAAAATTTTATGTTAAAGATTTTATCGCACAAACTCGTGCGGACCAAATATATTTATTTTTATTTTATTTGATTTTTAATTTATTTAGCTTGCAATTAACCTTAGCATGCGTTTGGTTGGGAATTATCTTTGATAACTTTGGTTATCTATCCAAGATTATCAATAAAAATCTTATTTGGTTTAGGTAATCAGCAATTTCTAAATAATGATCGATGCAATCCGAAATTTAAAAAATTTTAGGAAAGTAAGATTTTTTTTATTCCAGAATTATGAAACTTATCTTTTCAAAATTATCCTTCAATATTTTTATTTTAGATAAAAATAATTATTATAATATATTAAATTCAAAAAATATTATTTAGATTACTTGTATAATTCGGATGCGATTACTCGCTCGTCCGAGAATATCTTTGCCCTCAACACTGCCCTCGAATCCATCCTCTCGCCATCTTGACACTCCGAAAAAACTAAATAAAAAAAAATTATCGTCATTCAAGACCCGGAAAGACAGAGAGAAACCGTCACTGAAAATTCCATTATATGTGTTCTTTTGCTTTTTTAATTATCTATTTTCTATTTCAGCGGAATAATTTTTTTTAAAAAAATATGTCTACTTTTTCCCAATATGATTAAAAAGGAGGCCAACGACGGGTCCAATAATCAAAGAGGTGTCGTTTCATCAAAAATATAAATAAATAAAAAGAAAAGAAAACTCTTTAATTTCTTTTTCAAAAATAAAAAGAATATTTTAATTTTTGTCAAAAAATTTATATAAAGTGAATTTTCCTATCACATTTAAAAATCAAAATCCTCCCTGCCTTCCTCGTTATCAGGGATCATTCGATTAAAATCGAATCGATTTAAATTAACCGAACTAAATCTTATCAATTTTTTTTAAAAGTAAATTAAACCGAATCAAACCGAATTTATAAAAAAATCGAACAAATCAAACTGATATTTTATTAGGCATTTCAATTTTCGACCGAATTTACTGAATTAACCGAACTAATAAAAAAAATCAATTTTTAAAATAAAATTCAATAAAAACAGAGTTTAAAAAATCAGTTACGTCTAAAAATTTGATTAATTCGTTCTATTCAACCAAGTAAAAAACTTAAAAATCGAAACATAACCAAATTAATTAATATTTTATAAAATAAAAACTAAATTTCCAAATAAACCGAATCAAATTTTAAAATTCGATATAATTATTTAGTTTAACTGAAATTTTGCTCACTCCTACTCGTACCATTCTCCATCCACGTTTAATCTCTCTTTTTTCTCTCGATTTAAAATCCGATTTCATAAAAATGAATAAGAAAACTCTTTGATTTTTTTTTTGAGAAATAAAAAGCATGTTTGATTTTTACTAAATTTTTTAAATAAAGCGGATTTCCCTATCGCAATCAAATCCTCCCATTTCGTACCTCATTGTTGTCCTCCATCAACGTGCCCTCTCTTTCCATTTCCCATATCTTTTCCTCTCGATTTAAATCCCTACCCTGGCCACCGACATCGATCTTGATCCCATTTCCTCCGCCTTGTGTTAGCTCCAGAAATGTTACTTTGTTCTGTAGCCTCTGTGATCTCGATAGTCGTGACTCTTTTGGAGGTCCTCTCCCTCCCCGCCTTGCGTCGATGACTTCGTCTCTACCAACGTTCCTGTGGCCGAGTCCCCACCATCGCTACAGTTCGCTCCATAGGGGGTGGCTAGCTTTGGCTACGATCGGATTGGTCGGTACATTTGTACCATTCTCTGTTGCATTTTTAGGCGCAAGAATGACGGACCTAACAACGAGCTTCCTTGGGACGAGCTGCCTATCGTTGTCACCGTGTCAAATCTTCTGGCGCCAGGGGATGCCGGTGATGGAGCGGCAGAGTGACCCGTACGACCAAGTCGGCCACCAGGTCGACCGACCCATGGAGTTCAGATTTGAGGAGCTTGCGGTTGCCACCAACAATTTCTTTTTCGGCACTAAGGTTGGGGATGGCAGTTTCGGCACTGTCTATAATTAAGGGAAAGCTCATCCATGGGCGCGAGGTGGCAATTAAGCTGTTCGAGTTGCCGCCGAGCATGAACATGCAGAACAAGGAAAGCACCTTCTAGTTAGAGCTCAACTCTCTCTCTCTCTCTCGCCTCAGCCACAAGCACGAGATAGACTTGGTAGGCTACTGCAAGGAGGATGAGGTCTACCAGTATATGAAGAATGAAACTCTCTACAACCATCTCCACCTGAAGAACAACAAAGAATCCATTACGATGGCCCTGCTCGATGCCGCGAGGGGAATAGAGTTCTTCCACATCTTTACTGAACCGTGGATAGTCTACCGCAATATCATATCCTGAACATTTTGCTGGACGCGAAATGGGTGTCGGGCTTCGGTTTCTTTGGGCCGAAATCAAAGGGTGAATTGCGGGTAGGCTTGTGCAATTGGTTCAAATCAAACCGACTGAACCCTAAACCGTTTAATCCCAAAATCGAACCGACTAAACTTTTTTCGAACGAACCGAACCGATTAAATCCAAAATCGAACCAGCCGGACTTTTTTCGAATCAACCTAACTGAACCGAATCGAACATTTCTAAAAATCGAACCAACCGAACCGATAAAATATTGGATAATTCGGTTAGCTTCAATTGACAATCGATTAAGATTGTCGACCTTCTGTTCACAATTTTAGATGTATCCATTGACTATTGAAGCACATCAATCGATTGATCTGGACGTGGTTTGACCTTTATCGATCAAATGTAACTGTCAACATAAAATATCCAGCAACAATTACATTGTGAAAAACTCGATAATGATGGCTATATGGACATTGTTTTACACCAGTGGCTCAAAATCTAGTAAAAATATTTAAAACATAAAAAAAAACACTAAACCTTAACACTATAAAATCGACTAAATAATCTTGGCTTTGATACCATCGGAAGGGAAGCTATTTTCCTAGCCGCATGAATTACAAAGACATATAATTAAACTCAAACATAAAAGTATGCAAGATCTAATAACATCAAAATTTATGGGGAAAAAAATAATTACATAAATAAAGATGATGTGCCTGAATGTAGCAAAGTTGACATCATCTTTTGTGCATCTTGGAATCCCACGATCTTACATAGAAGAAGAAGGACTGGATCTTCTATAGAAATTAGGGTAACACTGTCATATTTATAGCAACTCCTCACCGATGGGGGAAAAGGAAATCTATAAGTTCCAACCCCGATGGGGATCATGCATTATTTATAACAAAACCCTATCTATTATTAACCCATCAATAATAATCATATGAATTAAAGAATTTTATGCTCCCGTGGAAGCTTAGTTGGTATTCCAATGACGAGCTACTCCGGGCCTCAGCTTCAAATCACGGCAACAATAGATCTATCCCATGCAGGCACCCCTCACCTAGGAGGCTGCTTCTCATGCAATGACTCGAGGATCTAAGATGAGCATAATTATATTTTACTCCAATAAATTAACGGGTTTTATCTGTGAACACATATCTAATAACTCAAATAGAGAGATAAATCCATTGTTAATTTTTTAAGTCATTCATTTTGATTAGAGAGGGTCCTTAACTCATCACCTACGAAAGTTGTTAGATACGATTTTGCAAAGTAAAATTTTAATGTCATCGGTCGATGAAAGTTAAGTTTGACTTCAAAATCGAAATCTACGTTTCGCATAGATAAATTTGAACTATTTATTTGCTCAAAACCGATTAAGGATAAATGAAAAATTAATTGTTCAAAATACTGAACAGATGGTGGCCGTCAAATCAAAGATATGAAGAGATCGCAGGAAGGTGCGATATGGAGCGTCGAATCAAAGATCTGGACAGATCACAGGCAGGTGCGATCTGGAGCGTCGGATACGAATCTGACAGTGAAGAGGGAGGATAGATCTGAGACGTCGGATTAAATATTCTAATCTGGCGGCTGAGATCAAGATGGGATCTGAAGAGTTATAACTCTTCAGATCAAGGGACGAGATTAAAAGACCTTTAATGGGTTATACTCTTTCGTAATAAACGGTCTAGATCTGTCCAAACCAAAGGGTACTTATCTCTTCACTCAATATAAATAGATCCCTCCACTTGATCATTTCGTTCATTCAAGCATTGCAATCAAAAAACATTTACACTCATCCATTTTCTGCATCGAGAGTCCAAAAAACTTACAAAAAGGTTCGTCGGTCTCGGAATTTGAAGTGCTACTATTCCGAGACGACGTCGTTGTATCTTGGAAACGAATTGCTGCTATCTGTGAGCATCAATAGCGAATCAATATCGTTTTACGGAAATAGTATCAAACACTAATCTCGACGTAAATCAATCAGTTTGGTTCCTTCGAAAGTAACCTTCCGAAAAATCCGACGGTCGTAAATCGACTAAGTTAAATACCGAGGAGATATATTCAGAATTATAAAAATTCCAACAAAGGTTATATGGAATATTTCTATATTTTAAACTCATCTTCCACGAGCCCTTAAGTTTTAAATTGTTTCTTCCCTAATTATCTTTTTTATTACGTACTTTTGCTAGGGCAACAAAGTTTTTTATGAGAAAAATAATATAAAAAAAAGGTAAATGCAAAGTCCCAAATAAGGTTACTCATGCTTTTAAATGGCTTGGGTGAAAATGAGATCCAGCATCAGTTGATGTGCAACGGTATTGAGCGGTACAATGATCGTTCACAGTTGATAGTCCATAGCGGGAAGATATACTAAAGAGAATGAAATAGTCCTCACGGGATGAACTCATAGTTAATACATAAATATTACCAAGGTCTGAAAATTAAATCCTGACAAAGTCAGCATGTCCACCCTCCTCACGTACTAACCACAACATCCGGACTAGTAGACCACATGATTTACCTCCTCCGTGTTGGCACTGGGACGTATTGACGGGGACGCTGGGACGAGCAATTCGCCTTTTACAACCACTAAAGAGAATGAAATATCCTCAAAAAGAGATAACCTATATTTTCGACCCCATCATGCGTCTATTTTCTGTGTACCTACATGAACCTCTTTCCATATCCGTGAGGCCGACCCTAGAAAAATCGTTAAGGTAGCAGATCAATTTTTTTTCTACAAAGAATAAAATAGTATGGTAGAGGCAATATCAAGGGCGGAGTGTCATGTCTCGAGGAGTCGCTCATCCGATACCAACCGAACTGCATCTCCCTCGACCCGGCGGACAATTCAAAAATCTTAACACCGAGACCCTCTCAGCCACCTGTACCATAGCCGATAGAGCTGGAACAAGCGATTGAAACGAAAAGAAGACGATGTCATCAAGAAAAACCATGTATTGGTACGACTTACAACAAACAAACAAAAACATAAACCTCCATGGCACACAAAAATACAACCACATCGTCATGCCAGGCGTCACGACGAATCAAAATACAACAACAGAAATGGAAAAGAATAAATGAAAGGTACCAACATGTACTAACATCAAATACAAGTAAACAATGAAATTGCCTCGACACATATGAACTGGGACAGGTCGCCGAGCACTCCAGACGATCATCCTGAAATAAAAACAAGACTAATGGTGCGAGTCCAATGAACTCAGCGAATACATATATCTGATATGCAGAGTAAACTATACTAGCGGTAAGAGTCAAGCTAACAACAATATCAAGTGTAAAAATAGAAAACGCTGAACTAGAATACCGAATAAATGATATATACCAGAGATAGCCTAAACTAAAGAAATAAAGGTCCAAATACTAAACGAGCAATGTAAGGTCACCAGACCCTATGTAAACATACCTCCTGAAGGTGCAGGTAAAATATATGCTGTAACCAGATACAGCAAGTACGAGCAAATGCAATACCGCAAACAACAATGACCATGCAATGATGTATCATGTGCACATGATAGCAACAACACGTGTCATTCTCTGTACGCGCTCTAACTACCACTACATTCGGTAGCCAGGAGGACAGGACAGCCTAGCACCTATGACTGTTTACCCCAAAGTACTTGTAGGGATGCATGAAAAGCTAACACACCAGGGGCTATGCGTAATGTATGAATAACCAACGCACCTGGGGATATGCGCAATGCATGAATAGCTAATGCACCTGGGGCTATGCAAAAACTAAGGCATGTTTGACGATCCATCTCAACCATCCGGGAGCCAAGGGTCCCCTAAGTATACCTCTACTCCTCTGACATGACCGACAATCCGTGCCCAACCACCAGGAAGTCAAAAGTCATCCATGCACGTACAACACAGAGGTGATGCATGACACTATCCCATGTGACACCCAACAACTAATCATTCAATCATCAACATGATATGTAGAGTACAAGAATAATTATGCACCATATCCTAGTCCTAGAGCTGGGTATAAGGTATCCTATCACTAATAAAAAATATCCAACAACATGCAATAATAAGGGGTAAGAAGGTCCAACCTCGAAGCAGTACAGAAAATAAAACTATCATCTAAACAAGCAGCTAGTATTAAATCTAAATATATGAAAACAAGAAATAAATATAACTCTATCGCTATTTATAACTAACTATGCATAATACTGTGAGAATAGCTAAATAGATAAGTCAGAAGTACCCGTCTCCGATAAAAAGAAGTCTGTGTGCGTAGAGAACCCATCGTCCAAAAATAATATCCACGACGAGTCAAGTCAACCAATTTAAGGTTCTGTATCAATAGGAGTTATTTAGCTACCAACACATAAAATAATATAGCTAAATTAAACTCCCGACCTAACTAGGGAAATCCTAACCAAAACCTGGCCATCCACTAACCCCAGTTAAGGATTAGCTTCCCAAAATGGTAACACATCGCACCACCCATAACCTGTGAGGCTAACCCACACTTGATACCAATTACAACAAGCTCCTCCCGCAAACTAGACTCAAAACGAAACAAATTGCATCATTACAACAGAGTCCATTCAAGGACTAACTCAACATTCAAACCACCAAACGGATTAGGTTCTGAACAAAAGAAGAACACGCCGAAACTCTAATTCAAACCCAACACAACCTCACGGTAGGTATCAAGAATTAACCCAAGCTCCAAATCCAATTTCGTATTTCGATCCGATGGCATGCGAAGGAAAATAAGGAACAAGCCTACATTACGCAACAACAACAAAATCACTATAACAACATTAGGGAATCACAAATCCAAGCTAACCTAATCAAGAACAGATCCAAAAACATGACATTAATGAAGAACCTATCAATTCTGCAGCTCAAGGAAAACCAAAGATGGAAACCAACCAATCCATTTCTTCAAATCCAACTCACGGTGAGGAAACGCACGAGGACAACAGGATCAAAATTCCAACCCACCACTGATCTAGTTAGCAATATCATAGCATCATCCTAAGAGCACAAATCCAGAATCGAAACCAAATCCGAAAACCAGAGTTCGAACACAACATTCCCTGTAATCGATCCACCATCAAAATTGTAATTCAATACGAAGAAAGGGTTCTAGTTTATCCACACCTAACCCATCAACAACTGTTTCCAACATCAAACAACGCCAACAACCTCTTACCTGTTGATGGCACGCAGGAATCCTCTTTGCTCCAAATTCGGCAAATCGGCCCCAAGAAAACGGCAACAACTTCAAAACCTAGGAGATCAGAAGAGCTTCTTCCTTCTCATAGACGGGTTGCTTACGCTGATCGATTGCCAGAACCGCGCTGCCTCCTCATGCCCAAGACGATCCAGAGAGAAGAAAGAACAGATCGGCAGCTGTAACAGGGATAACAGGGGACCGACGACGAGAATCAAAGGAGGAGAACAGATCAGGAACACGAAGAAGGAAAGGGAGCGAAACTGATGTAGCTTCCCAATGGAAATCGCAACAAGGAGGAGAAAGGGAGAGAGAGCTCAACGAAGAAAAGAGGGGAAAACAAAATGCTCAGATCGGCAGAAGAGGAGGAGGAAAACTTAAGTGGGGTGGCATTTTGCAGTTTAGCCCTCTACTTAATCACTTCTAACTAAGTCCCCTTTAGGACTTTATTCAATTCAGTTCTCCAAATTCGGTTTATTATCATTCCAACCCTAATTTCCATTTTCCGTATTCAGCACGGAGCCACATGTAGATATAGTCGTGCTGTAGCCCGAGGCCCCACGGCCTTGATAAGGAGGAAAAATGAAAATTACGAGAGTATGAAAAAAAATTTAATCAGTAGATGTAAGTTCGGAGCATTCCGGAAGATTTTATTTTCTATTAGCCCAAGTTGATTGGCCCAAGTACATCTTCACTCCTAGCTCCACAATTAGGCAATATCTCGAACAAGTTGATGGACATTTTTATGTTTAATAGATGCAGTTACATATCTACTCCAACAATGTCCAAAAAAGAATATTTTTATATGAGAAATATGATGCGGTATTTTTTTTTTACTTTTTGTAAAAATTAAGAATGCCCTTTCTTTTATTGTTGTACTTAATTTTTATGCACTTACCTGGGCAGTGCCGGACCTGAGATTTTAAGGCCTCAGACGGGTATAAAACATGATGCCCTCAAAATTTAATATTAATATATTTTTATTGATATAAATATAATAGTATTTGTAACATAAAATCTATAAATAAAATATATCATTACAAACAATATCATAAGCAAATACTAAAAAAACAAAAAGATAAAAAAATATATAAAATTCATATTCTAAACTATACATATTCACTTGAATATTACTCATCTTATAATTTTTGAAGCGAAAATATTAATTAAGTTTGCATAATCAACTTTCTCAATAATTTTTTTTATCCATAGATAGCATAACTAACTCATTTAGTCTTTCTTGCGATATAATTGATCAAAGATAAATTTTAATCAATTTTAATTTGAAAAAACTCTTCCTTTTAACATTATACAATTATAACTGGTATAGTTAGAAAAACTCGATATGCGATGTAGGTATTTGGATAATAATTATCCATTATTTTTAAATAATTCAGCACATCAATCTTTCTTTTTGCTTCTCCAAGTAATGAGTGTCTTAACAACTTTAGTTTTAAAAATAAATTTGATCAATCAACATCGGACCACCCATCATCTATTAATAAATTTTTAAAAATTGACCCATGAGCATAAGAGATCATCATCATTAATAAATTTCAACTTCTCTAAAATAAATAAAAATTTAAAGATTTTTTTTGTACTTTTGAAATTGCTTAAGCCGAGTTTGAAGTGAAGAAAGAGCTTGATCAATTATAAATAGGAAGTAATTAATTTTAAAAAAAATTACCTCAAATTCAGTTGTACTATTTTCTCTCATCTTTGAGTATTAGAATTACTTTGAAAATTTGATAAATTTATTAATTTCTTCTCCCTTATTCAGTGTTTTATTGAATCTGTCAATTTCTTTTTTACATAGTCACGTTTAAAACTAAGTTAAGATTTTTTTTTTTACAAATTAAGATATGGATTATGTTATCAACTATTACTTATGAACTTCATAAAAATGTGCTCATGAATATATCATACTATTACTTTTGTATTCTGAATTTTGGTGCCTCAAAATGTTTTGGGCTTAAGACATTTGCCTCAGTTGTTATACTATAGGTTCGGGCTTATACCTGGGCAATCACCAACACAAATTATTATTTACTAAACAACAACAACAAAAAAAATCAAATCTTTAATTATTACAAATAAGCTGATCTTAAACCTTCCTTAAATCTACCTTCAATTCATTTGATTTAATTATCATTTTTAATGTGAATTTATTTCCTTCTCCTCTCTAAAATACAATCATCCTTAAATAAACATTTACTGGTCAAGTGATGTGGCGTGGCTTTGCTTTTATCACAAAATATGCCTGGAATTTTGAATCTTGAATTTTAAATTTCTCCAAATGAAGTAAATCCGCGTTTGAGAATCGCTCACAAAATGTGAATGTAACTACTATTTCACAGGCACGAAATTTAAAATTTCCATGAATTCTCATCTGAATATGTTATATATTTAGTAAATCTACCACGGACGAATTAATATATTTTAATGACATGTGTTTTTTCCTATATAGTACGGAGTGTATTTATAGTATTATAGTATTGTAAAGTAGAAAAATGATTAGCTGACCTTTTATATATTTTATCCTTAATTATACCGTATTTTATTAAAAAAAAATCATTTAAATGACATGTAAATTTCAAGACACTGAACTTTTAAAATATCTATTAAGAATATTTTTCGATTTATTATGATAAAATTGAAAATTTTTTATTAATTATTATTTTTAGTTATATATACATATATATACAGTAATGTTGGGTGGTCAGAATCTGGCCATCCAGAATAAATATTTATAAATAAATATAAAATTATTTAATATAAAAATAAATATAAAAAAATATAATTTAGTATCAAATAAATAAAAAAGAATATAATTAAGTTTAAATAATTTTAATAATGATATTAAAAATTATAAAAAATTTATAATGATTTATATATTTTTGTAAGTTAAAAAATTAATTTAATATGAAAATAAATAAAAAGGATATAATTTAATATGAAAATAAATAAAAATGGATATAATTTAATAAAAAATAAATAATAAAGAATAAAGTTAAAAAAGAATATTAAATTACAAATTTTAATTTTTAATTTTTTAATTTTAGCCCGTTAAATTTTGACCATTTAATAACGTCCATATATATACTCGTACGGAAGATCTTTTTCAAAAGATATAATTGAATGTCAAGTGACATACTTTTTTCCATGAATGGTCGTGTGAATACAAATGTGAAATTTATTAGTATTTGACAGACACGCACGTAATTTAAAATTTCCATAAATTGTCATATAAATATATTATATATTAAGTAGGTTCTAAAACGGAGGAATTATTATATTTTAAGTGTACGTTGTCTCCATATTTAGCAGCGTACGGCTCTCCTTATGCATAGTATAAAAGGAAGGATCTTTCTTTATCAAAAGATATAGCAATTTGGGTTTCCGACATGGCTCTTACGCCATGGCTGCTCTTTCTTTTCCTCGCCTTCTTCTCGAATCCCACCGTTGCCTCTCTTTCTTCTACGAGCCGTTACATTATTCAAGTGGAGGAGCCGATTGAGCTGCAGACGGAAGCGAGCCGCAAGAGGTGGCACGAATCTTTCCTGCCGCCGGCCGTCGAGTCGTCTGGCGCGGAACGGCGACTGCTGCACTCCTACAGCGACGTCTTCAGCGGGTTCGCCGCCATGCTGACGGAGGAAGAGCTGCAGACGATGGGGAAGAAGAATGGCTTCGTGCGCGCGTTCCCCGACCGAGTGCTGAGCGTGATGACTACCCACACGCCGGATTTCCTCGGGCTCAAGGTCGGGAGTAAGGGGCTGTGGAACGACTCGAAGCTCGGGAGCGGAGTCATCGTCGGAGTTCTCGACAGCGGCGTGACGCCCGGCCATCCTTCCTACCACGACGAGGGGGTCCCGCCTCCGCCCTCGACGTGGAAGGGCTCGTGCGAGCTCGACACAGGTTGCAACAACAAGCTCATCGGCGCCAGGTCGATGATCGCCGGTGGGGGTGGTAATCCTCCAGTCGACGAGAGCGGCCACGGGACCCACACTTCCTCCACTGCCGCTGGTAATTTCGTCCGCAACGCGAGCTTCTTCGGCTTGGCCAAAGGAACGGCCGCCGGGATGGCCCCTCGGGCTCACCTCGCCATCTACCAGGTCTGCACCGGCGTCACTGGCAATGAAAGCTGCAGTTCCGCCGACGTCCTCGCTGGGTTGGACGCAGCTGTAAGGGACGGCGTTGACATCGTCTCCATCTCGCTCAACGCCCCTTCCATTCCTCTCAACCAGGATCCCATCGCCATCGGTTCGTTCGCGGCGGCCAGTAAGGGGATCTTCATCAGTTGCTCCGCCGGAAACTATGGACCTGGAAAGTCCACCGTCTCCAACGAGGCGCCGTGGATCCTCACCGTTGCGGCCAGCAGCGTCGACCGAAGCTTCAGGGCTTCCGTGAAGCTTCCCAGCGGGAAGGTGATCCCCGGAGAGTCTCTCGACCAGCCTAGCAACTTTCCTAAAAGCTCTCTTCCCCTATACTACTCCACTGAGTCGCCGACCTGCGACATGATCCTCTCGATGATAGCCACAGGGGAAGCGTCTGGGTCTGCGAGGCCGGCGGCACCCGTGATGTGCTGTCTTTGGCCAAGTTCCACGGCGCCAGGGCGTTGATCTTCATTTCCCCGAAGAAAGTGGGTGCCACCAACATAATGATCAAGATTGACTTTCCCAGTTTAGTGCTCGCCAACAAAGAAGGCTCCGACCTCATATCGTATTTGATCTCTGCTTCCGACCCCTCGGCGTCGATCGTCTTCAACGGGACAGTTCTCGGCGTATCCTCCGCCCCCGCAGTGCCTTGGTTCTCCTCTCGGGGGCCGTCTCAGGCAACGCCAGGAATCCTCAAGCCTGACATCTCCGGCCCTGGCCTTAACATCTTCGCGGCCTGGATTTCTTCCGGTGACACTCCGGAGTACAACATCGAGTCCGGCACGTCCATGGCAGCGCCTCACCTCAGCGGTGTCGCCGCCCTCTTAAAGGCCGTACACCCCTCTTGGTCGCCGGCAGCCATCAGGTCGGCGATCATGACCACGGCAGACGCTGACGTCTCTGACGAGTTACTTGAGCCGGCGCTCTATTTCGACAAGGGTGCAGGACAGGTCAACCCTAACAAAGCTGTCGATCCCGGTCTTATTTATGACATCACCGACGATGACTACGTCTCCTACATCTGCGGCAAATTCGGCGAAGAAAGCGCCAGATTTATAGCGCGCGGAGTCGTGGACTGCTCGAAGAGCGTAACGGAAGAGGAGCTCAACTACCCGTCGATTCTGCTGACCCCCAAAGGCGGGGCAGCGGCCAAAGTGACTCGGACGGTCACGAATGTCGGACCGCCGAGATCTAGCTATACCGTGTCGGTGATCATATCGAAGACTGCTGTGTCTGCTACTGTCACCCCCAAGACGATTACGTTCACCAAGCAGAACGAGCAGAAGTCGTTCACCGTGAGGGCGAAATGGGGCGCCGGCGGACCTCCCTCTTCCGGCGATAAATTCGTGGAGGGAAAGTTGACTTGGACCTCCAATGACGGTAAATATGTGGTGACCAGCCCATTTGTCGTCTCCGCCCTGGAAAAGTAAGAAAGTATAACTTTACCAAACTGAGAGATTGAAGAAAGAGAAGAGAAGAATATTATGGTCGAATACAATCCTTTTTAGATGACGTAATGTCTTCTCCCCCTGGGAAATATTATGGTCATTGAGAAGAATGCATGAATAAATAAATTAGGTTGGGGAATCAAAAAAAATAAATGTTTTTCGCTTTCAATATCATAAATTAACATTTTTATAAGTGTTATATAGGGCGGAACAGAATTATAAATGAGGGGACATATTAAGTGATGTAAATAATTATAATAATAATAATGATTACAAAAATAATTATTATTATAATAATCTTTCAATGTTTCAAAATATATAATGAATATTTATATGAAATTTGAGAAATATAGAGATTTTTTTTTAAAAAAATTAGTCTTCTAAGGGATTTGAACCTTGGATGTGAGAAAAAACAAAAACTAAAGTTATCATTATAAACATATATTATTAGTGAATTAAATATTATATATACTAAACAAATAAAATTTCTATACTAAAAAGAAAAAGTTTCTATATAAAAATAATGTAATTAAAAATTGAGGAGGGGCCGTGGCCCCCCGGGTCCCCATGTAAATCCGCCCCTGGTTATATATAAATATGTAATTGAGCGTAGAGTTGTCAAACGGGCTAATTCATGGCGGGACGGATCGGCTTGTAACGGGTCGGCTATTTGTCGGGGCGGGGCTGGCTGACCCGTCATCTAGGCGGGTTAAGAAATCCCCAACCCAATCCAAGAGGGACTGCGGATTAGACGGGCCAATCCGCGGACCATCAAAATATTTTTTAAAAAATTACAAAAAAATTAAAAAAAATCATATATTTATGTTTCCTCAATCAAGAAATATATTTTTTAAATGTAAATAGATATAAACAATTACTCATGTAATGAAAAATATTATTTTTATTTTAAAATTATAATAAAGAAAGATAATAAATTATCATAAAACTTGACTAATATGTGATTTTCAATCTGTGGGTCAACCCAAGCGCGTCACGGGCCACACTTGTAAGAATTATGGTGCTTATGTTGTCACACAGCACTTGCACACCCTTGTAAGAATTTCCATAGTCCTCTAAAGTGTGTATCATCCACAACAATTGTGATACACTCTCTCCCATGACAATATACTCCGTCTCGATCATGGAGAGAGTAACACAATGTTGCTTCCGACTAGACCAACTCACCAAAGATGATCCTAAGAATTGACAACCTCCACTTGTGCTTTCCCGATCCAACTTGCACCCAGCATAGTCGGAATCGGTATAGCCTAACAAATCAAAAGATTCTGTACGGGGGTACCATAGACCAACTTCAATAGTGCCCTTAAGGTATCTCAAAATCCTCTTAACGGCAATTAAATGCGACTCATTTGACAACCCCTTATTTTCTTATGGGTCGTCGACCGTCGACCGTGCCGTTACTCTTCTTGGTCTTCCCGCCCCTGGCCAGCGGGTTTTTCCCTTCCCCAGATTCGAACTCTAGACCTCCAGGTTAATGTACTAAAGTTTATGAATCCTGGTCATCTCACTTGGTTACCAGGATTTATAAACTTTAGTGCTTTAGTCTGGAGGTCTAGAGTTCGAATCCTGGGGAAGGTAAAAACCCGTTGGCTAGGGGTGGGAAGACCAAGTAAGAGTAACGATACGGTCAACGGTCGACAACCCATAAGAACATAAGGGGTCGCCAAATGGGCCGGGTCGTTACAATAAAAAGGCGCCTTTTATATAACGACCCGACCCATTTGGCGGCCCCTTATTTTCTTATGGGTCGTCGACCGTGGACCGTGCCGTTACTCTTACTTGGTCTTCCCGCCTCTGGCCAGTGGGTTTTTGCCTTCCCCAGGATTCGAACTCTAGACCTCCAGACTAAAGTCTAAAGCTTATGAATCCTGGGGTTATAAATTGCCCCTATCTATTGAGGTTAGGTTTAACTTGGATTTAGCCTAAATCTAACCCAAACCAATTCACCATCACCAACCTAATTGGCTCCTTTGGCTTACGGCATGCTCAACCAAAAACCAAGAATTAACATAACATATCCAATTCATTAAGAAAACCCTTTTTTTTTTTTCTTACTAATCTAATTATAAAAACAGAACTAATCAAATAGAACTCATGACACTGCAGTGTAAACTCAACTACTTCATGATAAAGTAGGACAAAGTATAGGGAAAATCTTCAACTTCCAAAACCAATCCAATTCCAACACAAAGAAAATGGAGGACGCACAACTAGTTTCAAACTGAGACAAAGCCCAACCGAACACCCAAAACTCCACTTCAATAGCATCCACATCTCACATCTCTATATCAGCCACGAAACCAAACCAACACAAACTAATTTATTACTAATCAATTTAACTTTAATTTCTTACCTTCGCCAATGGTGGCAGTGGATCAGATGTTTAAGAACAACGGCGATGACTCAGCCTGACCTCGCATCGACGATCAATGGTGCAACAGGAGTTCAGGAGCTCCCCAATGTGAGGTGGACGCACTCTAGTAAAGTCGACGGTGTCGGATCGGCAAACCCGTGCAAGACGGAGAGGACCGGTGTCGGCTATGTTTGAGATGCAGCGCCGAAAAGAAGAGGAAGGAAGAAGATGAAGGCTGCGAAGACGAAGAGAGGTGGTTGGACGCGACGGCGTTCGGCAGGCTGCGGCGTCGGCGTGGGGCAGGGGAAAAGAAACGACAGAGGAGAAGGGTTCGTGAGCAGTTAGGGCACAGGCTGAGCCTTTATTAATGTTTTGGTTTTTTTTGCAATTAAACCCAACAAGTTCAGTAAATTCCAACTAGGTCCCTATATTCCGAAATTTATATTTTCAACCCCTTAAAATTCGGTATTTAACATTTTCAACAACTTGCAGTGCCCTTAAATTCCAGTGCCCTCGATTGCAGTTCTCTTTGGGTAATTTTTTTCCTAAGCTTGTAAATGCATTTCCAGTCTTACTGGTAACTTTCCAATCCTTCATCATAAACTTGTTAGTTCATGGGCAGCACCTTGCCGTTGCCTTGCTTTTGGTAGTTTAGGTCACACTGTTTCGAGAACAAGTTCTACATATTCTATTGTTGAAATTCAAATAAAATGATGCCTTATGGTGAGACAATATTTTGATGTGGTCATTAATATGTCCAGTTAACGAGGACAAATTGCAAGTTCCTATCTTTTGATCGAATTAATTGTCTGCTCCATTCTGTTTCTATTCTGTTACTTCTCTCAGACTCCAATAGTATTTGTTTTCATTTCGACATTCAATTGGTAGAAGCTTCGATATTTGAAAACATCAATGCCTCTAAGACAAGATTCTTGTTTTCTTTTATTCTTTCCAGAGTATACTAAATGCTATTATTAATAATTGGAAGAGCCTGTTCATTCCTTTATATAAGTTATTTTCCTACACGAGTCGACGTTGTGAAATGGATCTAATTATGTGTTGCATCTAGTTAACTATTTTAGTTAGTTTTATAAAATGGCTAAATTATATCCGTAATATAGGACCTTGATTCAGACTCGTTGGTTGATCGTGGAAGGTCCTCTTCATTTACGAAATTCTTCAATAAAAGGCAGGTACATCTCCTTTGTACTCGCGTAGTTCTTTTACCTTAAAGCATGACTAGTTATGTCTTATAGGTTGCTTGACCTTTTTCTTTGTCGTTATTTAAAACATCACCGTTGAGACTTATTCTTCGTTGATCTTCGAGCATTCTCAATTTGTATCCGTACAGTCCTCTATTGGTTTTCCGTTCTGTAAAGTGCCGCTTGTACGCAAGCACTTAGAAGTCCATTAAACACAGATGATTTATTTGACATTAGAAATACCCTACCTAGTAGTGTAGGTGCATAATCTTTGATTTTCGATTTCTGGATGGTTGTATTGATGCATCGTATACTTGTTGGATTTTATTGCATCGTTGTTTCTTCGGTTGTTTGTGCATCGTATAGCATGCACCATACTTGCACGTTGCATACTAATGACTGTTAGGCTTACATTTGGTTAAGCCGTCGTTAGTCATATTGTTGCTCGATTCACTCAACCACTTGTTATCGTGGTAGTTATTAGAGTGCGAGTGTTTGCCATGTTATGCCAAATAGTGACACCCTCACCGTTGTTTTTAGAGAGATTAGTTGTTGGTGGCTCACCCTCACCGTTGTTTGTTTTTGAGGGATATTAGAGCAGTTGATAGCTCCCCCGATTTACCGTGGGTCTGGAGTGTGGACTCCCCAGCATCCTGTCCACTCAACCACGCCTTATGTGGTATTTGCTGTTAGAGTGGTACAGTTGTCACAACCCTACCCACTCGGTCACACAGATGGGATGTGTTGACGGCTTGATTGGCGTCAGGAGTGACACATGTCATTGCATCATGTGCATACGTATTTCTTTTATACATTTGCTTGTGTTTGATGCACTTATATGAGCTATGATTGTTGCACATGTTTGACAAGCATGTATATCTTGATATTATTGTTATTGAGTTGTTCTATACCTGCTTAGTCGTTATTCGGACTTTATACCATGTCGATTTACATATGTTATGCATGATTAGGTAAATTCTATAATTCTTATGGACTGTACACTGTTGAGTTCTCTATTCTGTTTATCCTTATTATGTCATGCTTATTGGTCTCAGGGCCGTCTTCAGGAAATTGGAGACCCTAGGCTAATTTTTCACGGGCAGGACCGTTTTCAAGATTGGTTGACATGATTAACAAAAGAATTAAAAATCAACTGGAGAAACACATGATTAACAAAAAAAATCTACTATTTTTCGGAAAAAATAGGGCACAGCCAGCAAAAAAAAAAATCTCTAAATTTCCTATTTTTTAAAAAAAACATGATTAACAAAAAAAAAAGTAAAAGCAAGATCGTTTACCGGCAAGGGACTTCGTCGTAATCGTTGCGACGAGGGAGGGCAGGGCACAACAGAGAAAATCAGTAGAGGGAGGGCCACGGCAGGATATGGCACAATCGGAGAGACGAGTAGAATTGTAGAAGTCGCGACGAAGGCAGCGCACAGCAGGACACAACTAAAGAGAAGATGCGAGGGAAGGCCGGAGGGCTTGGCGTTGGCGAGGAATCGGAAGAGTTGAAGAGGCGAAGGGTCAAGGGAATCGCCGATCACGCGGCACTAGGGCTTTGTTCGTAGGATTTGACGGATTTGGTGAGAAAATAAAAAAAAAATTAGAAAGGAAATTTATATATATTAATTTGATATTTTGAGCTCTCCACTAAACCTATCAAAACTATTATATTAAACAATGTAATTATTATATATATTATATATATATAATATATATAATATATAATATATATATATAATATATATATATATAATTATTAAAATAAAAAAATGAGGCCTTATAGGAGGGGAGGCCCTAGCATTGCCTAGGTGCTCCCTTGAAGCCGGCTGTGATTGGTCTACTCATATACCCGCAGAGTCCGCCCGGACTCACCACCCCTGCTTCCCTTTTTGTTGTTTCAGGTAGCAGATAGATGTTTTGCTTGGAGTCAGGAGATGATCCAGTTGCCAGTCCCTCAGTCCCTCAGTTTCACCGAGTTATTTTGGTTTGGAGTTATTTAGAGTTGGTTCTCCGTAGTTTCTTTGTTTCCGCATTTTATATTATTTCTGGTATGGTCTTGACAAATTTGTAGTCACCTTTTATTGGTCGAGTTTATTCGTTGTGGAGTTTATTATTAAGTTGTGTTTTCTTTTATGCCTAAGGTGGTTGAGTCACCCGTTATCTTTTATCTTAATATAAACTGCGTGAATGTGATTTCTACATATTATTGTGATGTCAGCCGCTTGTGGCTGAGCTATATTAAGGAGATATGATGTATAATTGCCCCATATTATCCGCCGTATAGGGGAGATGCTGCCCGATTTTCGAGAAAGCATATGCCTCTGGGGGCGTGACACTCTAGCCAATCTTCGAGTTCCTTTCTCTGTCAAAAAGTAATCCAGAAAATCAAATTAACAAAGAAATTACCAGCTGCAAGCAGCAAATGTGCTAGCCCTGACTTACATTTAAAAAGAGATTCATGATGGTATCACAAGCCAAGAACTGTGTATCTTTGTCATTGACTACTTGGCCATTACTTCCAACCATATTTACTAGACATTCCACTGTCTGCCAAGATGGAGAAACATATCTTCTCTCAAAAAGTACTGAATTGAAAACTAAAGCAAGGCGATATTAATCTTAAAGTTTCAGATGATCAAACATAGTTTGATCTAGTATAGTGAGACTAGCTTATCAAATAAAATAACAGTGAACCAATATGATATCAATGAAGAGGTTCTGAAGTTCAAATTGAGAACGAGAATGTTAATTTTTATTCCCATGTCATTGCACAAAAATGCACAAAATACGGGTAATGCGTAAGCCTGCAAACTGAACTTCTCACAAATCAGAAAATTAATTAATTCCAAAATACACAAGCAATGAGAATTTTCTAGTGATGCAGGTCGACAGAAAGGATGAAGATATGGATTGCTATCGTTGTACTGTGCACAATAAAGATGCGTAAACATTGGTCATCCCAGTGGTGAATGGGTATAACGTCATAATATAATAGAATCAAAGAAACGCACGCTCTGGTGGTAGAGGCAGGAAAAATATGAATAACATTTAAAGGTGCTACAAAAATATTGGGTTGAAGCCCGAGTACTTAACTGTAGTTAACTGGACCCTAGTACAGTCAACCAAACACAACATAACTAGAGAACCACTCAGTGTTCTTTGCACATTGCAATAGAATAAGAACAATGAAAAAACCTGAACAGATTTAATTGTTTTCAAATAATATCCCAAGTAAACAAAATTACGGTTGTGCATCCTTGTCGGCTTAGTGGATACTATAGAAAGAGGAAATTGGGTAGAAAATGGAAGGATGGGAAAGAAAATTGGGTTTTCTACAACTGTATTTCCTAAAGGGATGTACATGAGGATAAGTTAAATTCCGATCCTACCCTTATTTTGTGAATGCAGAAAATATACAGCTGCAGCAAAGGCCACGAGCAAGCTCAAAGTCAAGGGCTAGAGGTCAAGGCTGCAACTAGGGAAAGGTTACATGGAAACTTGATGAGAATTTTTTCTAATTGGATCTGTCCAATTTTGAGGAGAAACAAAAGAATTATTCTCCCACTTTCTTTGCCTCCAATTTTGTTAGATACCGGGAAAAAAAGAGATTTAAATGCAAAACCACCTTACATTAAGGGCTTGGTTTGGATTCCTAAAAGTGAGGGGGCTTTATGCAAAAGTGTTACAAACTTATAACTTTTTTTCTTCCCTCGTTCACACGATCCCTTATTCCGCTCATCGCCAACCGACGACGCCGAACCCTTTCGATTCTCGTCCTCACGCGAGGAAGCCGACGGCGACATCTCTCCTCCCCTCTTCGCAAATCAGCGCCGCAAGGAGAGTAATCGAGAAAGCACCAAGAAGAGCCGGTGATCTCTCCTCAGCTTCTTTTCTTCTTCCTCTCTTTATCTGCCCTGAGTTGGAGCATTCGTTAGAGGGATCGGCGGCCCTTTTCAACCTGAGTGTCGGCGATTGAGTGAGTATCCTTTGGTTCTGATCGATTTCTCTGGTGGAAGTCGTTCGCTGCTCAGATCTGGGCAAGGGAGGCATCGAGCGGGTGTTCGAGGTAAGGTTTGGTTCTTCCAGTAATTGATCTGAGTTCTATTAGGCAAATTTCTATTGGCCGAATTCTGGATTTAGGTGCGCTTTATTGTAGATAGTTTCTGTTTGGGTCGGATTTCTTGGTGGAGTTTTGATTTTTGATCTAAGGTGTTACCCTGGATTTTAGTTCTGGGTTGTGATCATGGAGTTCTTGTGGTCTGTTGTTGCCTGGTTTTGGGATGGAAGCTGTGTGTAACATGATGAATCGAATCATGGATGGTAATTGGATTTATGTTTGGATTTAGAATGCTACATGCATCATTGTTTTAATCTGATACATGATATTTATCTCAATACTTTCTATAATATAAAAATCGAAAAGCTTATATCACTCATCCTAACCAATGACCATGTACGTGTGTTGGATGCAACATAAGGGAAATATCATTTACTTCGTGTTGATAGTTTGACAAGATTTGTATAGTTAAATTGGTGTAGCCTGATTCGTTGGAATGGACAGTACAACTAAGAAAGGCTTAGTTTGAATCGGTAAATGGATGAGCATGATATGTTGCATTATGCTAGTGTGGCTAAGTATAAGGACATGCTAAACTTGATCAGAATATAATTTATTAAGCATGGTTTGGATGAGAGATCACTTAGTAATTGTTGGGCAGGGGATTAATTAATTGTAACGGTAGATATTGTAATGGTAAGTTATTCCAATTATGTTTAGTAGATAAATTTAGCTTTTACTAATTTTATAAATAGCTAAATTTAGTCCTTAACATAGGACTTTGATGGGATTCGTTCGTTGATCGTTGGGTATTCTCTTCGATACGTAGACTGCTTTTACAAGGCGAGTACTTCTCCTTTGTACTCATGTAGTTCTTTTATCTTAAAGCATTGTTGGTTATGTCTAAATAGGTTGCTTGACCTTGTTCTTTGCCGTTGATTATTTAATATCGTCGTTGATACTTATTCTTCGTTGATTTCAAGTATTCCAAGTTCATATCTGTACAGTCCGTGTTGATTTTCTGTTCTGTAAAGTGTCGTTTGTACGCGAGCACTTAGAAGTCCATTAAACACAGATAGGTTTATTTGGTATTAGAAATATCCTACCCAGTAGTGTAGATGCATTTCGTTGGTTTTCGATTTCTGATTGGTTGTATTGATGCATCGTTTATTATTGGATATTGATGCATCGTTGTTTCTCCGGTTGTTCGTGCATCTCGTAGCATGCACCATATCTGCACGTTGCATACTAACGACTGTTGGGCTTCCATATGGTTAAGCCGTCGTTAGTCATTTTGTTGCTCGATTCACTCAACCACTTGTTGTCGTGGTAGTTGCTAGAGTGCGAGCATCTGTCCTGTTATGCCACACATGTTGCAGTTGTAGGCAAACAGTGACACCCTCATCATTGTTTTCGAGGGATACTGTAGTTGTTGATAGCTCCCCCTATGTATCGGGGTCTGGAGTGTTGGCTCCCAGCATCCTGTCCACTCAACCACACCTTCTGTGATATTTGTTGTTGGAGTGCGTATAGTTGTCACAGCCCTACACACTCGGTCACACAGATGGGATGTGTTGGCGGCTTGACTGGCGTCAGGGGTGACACATGTCATTGCATCATGTGCATACGTATTTCGTTTATGCATTTTCCTGTGATTGTTGCATTTATATGAGCTATGGTTGTTGCACATGATTGACATGCATGCATATCTTGGTTTTATTATTGTTGTGTTATTTTATACATGCTTAGTTATTATTCGGATTTTATATTATGTCGTTTTACATATGTTATGCATGATTAGGTATTCTATATTTCTTATGGATTGTACTCTATTTGATTCTCTACTTAGTTATCCTCTATTATGCATGCTTATTGTCTACTCATATACCCGCAGAGTTTGCCCGACTCACCACCGCCACCTCTCATTTTTGTTTCAGATAGCAGGTAGTCGTGTTTCTTGGAGCCAGGAGACGATCCAGTTGCCATTCCCCAGAGTTGAGTTGATTTCGTATTTGGTTTAGTTGTTTTAGTTCGGTACTTGGTAAGGTTGCATTTTATTTGTTATCAGATTTTGTTGTTATCCGGGACATTTGAGTTCTCTTTGAATTTTGTGGTTTCTTTTATGTTTAAGGTGGCTGAGCCACCCAGTATCTTTTATGTTAACATAAACTGCGTGGTGATGTTTTTATTTCTGTTATTATGGCTGAGCCATCTCTTATAATGAGTGTGTTATGTATATTTGTCCCAACTTATCCGTCGTACAGGGAGATCTTGTCCGATTTTAGAGTAAGTATGTGCCTTTGGGGGCGTGATAAATTTTCTCTCAACAAACTAAAAAATCTTATCTCTTCATTTGTTCTTGTTTTTTCTCGAATAAATTGAACACAGCTGAATGAATTAGGAAAATAATAAAAGTATTTTAACTAGTATAAAGAAACAAGTATACCTCTCTATGTCCCCAACTGAAGCCAAGACCTTGTACCCATCAATATGCATTGTTATTTGGCACAACCACGGAAGCAAGAAGCAGATGGAATAGAAGGGAATGAACCATAGTGGTCAAAGGTAACTACTATTAGGGGTGAGCAAAAATTCGGAAAAATCGAATTAACCGGACCGAACCGACTGAATTTTGAAATTCGGTTCGGTTAATTCAGTTTTCGTTTTTTTTTCTCAAAATTCGGTTCGGTTTTTGGTTAATTCGGTTCGGTTTTCGGTTTTCAATATTATAATTCGGTTAAACCGAATAAACCGAATAAGAATAGTAATTTAATTATTTTTATTTAAAAATATAATTAAATTAAATAAAATCAATGTTTTATAATTAAAATCGAATAAAATTTTAAAAGTTCTGTTAAATCGGTACCGAATTAACCGAAATTTTATCGGATCGGTTTTCTCTGTTTTTATTATGAAATTCGGTAGGTTCATTTTTTTAAAAAAATTTTGATTTATTCGGTTTTCGGTCTGTTCGGTTCGATTTGGTTCGGTTTTAACGGAATACTCACCCCTAGCTGTTAAGCAATTTGAGAACGAAATTGGAAGGGGCTGCCCTCAAGGAGCGAAGGAGGTGAGCTGTTAAGTAATTTGAGGAGGAGGCTGATCGAGCTAGCTGTTAAGCAATTTGAGAACGAAATTGGAAGGGGCTGGCCTAAGGGAGCGAAGGAGGTGAGCTGTTAAGTAATTTGAGGTGGAGGCTGATCGAGGTAGCTGTTAATAGGGGTGAGCAAAAAATCAGAAAAACCGAATTAAACGAACTGACCGAATTTTGAAATTCGGTTCCGTTAATTCGGTTTTCGGTTTTTTTCTCGAAATTCGGATCGGTTTATGGTTAATTCGGTTCGGTTTTCGGTTTTCAATTTTATAATTCGGGTAAAATCGAAAAAAACAGAATAAGAATATTAATTTAATTATTTTTATTTAAAAATATAATTAAATTAAATAAATAAAATCATAGATTTTTAATTAAAATCGAATAAAATTTTAAAAGTTCGGTTAAATCGGTTAACTCGGTTAAAACCCGAATTAACCAAGATTTTATCGGTTCGGTTTTCTCGATTATTATTATGAAATTTGGTCGGTTAGGTTTTTTTAAAAAATTTCGGTTTATTCGATTTTCGGTCTATTCGGTTCGATTTTAACCGAATACTCACACCTAGCTGTTAAGCAATTTGAGAACGAAATTGGAAGGGGTTGCCCTAAGGGAGCGAAGGAGGTGAGCTGTTAAGTAATTTGAGGAGGAGGCTGATCGAGCTAGCTGTTAAGAAATTTGAGAATGAAATTGGAAGGGCTGCCCTAAGGGAGCGAAGGAGGTGAGCTGTTAAGTAATTTGAGGAGGAGGCTGATTGAGCTGTTAAGCAATTTGAGAATGCAATTGGAAGGTGCTGCCCTAAGGGAGCGAAGGAGGTGAGCTGTTAAGTAATTTGAGGAGGAAGCCGATCGAGCTAGCTGTTAATAGGGGTGAGCAAAAATTCGGAAAAACCGAATTAACCGAACCGAACCGACCGAATTTTGAAATTCAGTTCGGTTAATTTGGTTTTCGTTTTTTTTCTCGAAATTCGATTCGATTTTGGTTAATTCGGTTCGGTTTTCGGTTTTCAATTTTATAATTCGGTTAAATCGAATAAACCGAATAAGAATATTAATCTAATTATTTAAATATAAAATATAATTATATTAAATAAAATCGTTGTTGTTTAATTAAAATTAAATAAAAATTAAAAGTTTGGTTAAATCGGTTAATTCAGTTAAAAACCGAATTAACCGAGATTTTATCGGTTCGGTTTTCTCGGTTTTTATTATGAAATTCAGTCGGTTCGGTTTTTTAAAAATATTTCGGATTATTCGATTTTCAGTCTATTCGGTTCGGTTTTAACCGAATACTCACCCCTAGCTGTTAAGCAATTTGAGAACGAATTTGGAAGGGTTACCCTAAGGGAGCGAAAGAGGTGAGCTGTTAAGTAATTTGAAGAGGAGGTTGATCGAGCTAGCTGTTAAGCAATTTGAGAACGAAATTGGAAGGGGCTGCCCTAAGGGAGCGAAGGAGGTGAGCTGTTAAGTAATTTGAGAAGGAAGCTGATCGAGCTAGCTGTTAATAGGGGTGAGCAAAAATTCGGAAAAACCGAATTAACCGAACCGAACCGACCGAATTTTCAAATTCAGTTAGGTTAATTTGGTTTTCGTTTTTTTTCTCCAAATTCGATTCGGTTTTTGGTTAATTCGGTTCGGTTTTCGGTTTTCAATTTTATAATTCGGTTAAATCGAATAAACCGAATAAGAATATTAATCTAATTATTTATATGTAAAAATATAATTATATTAAATAAAATCGTTGTTTTTTAATTAAAATTAAATAAAATTTTAAAAGTTTGGTTAAATCGGTTAATTCGGTTAAAAACCGAATTAACCGAGATTTTATCGGTTCAGTTTTCTCGGTTTTTATTATGAAATTCAGTCGGTTCGGTTTTTTAAAAATATTTCTGATTATTCGATTTTCAGTCTATTCGATTTTATCGGTTCGAAGGAGGTGAACTGTTAAGTAATTTGAGAAGGAGGCTGATCGAGGTAGCTATTAATAGGGGTGAGCAAAAAATCAGAAAAACCGAATTAACTGAACCGACCGAATTTTGAAATTCGGTTCGGTTAATTCGGTTTTCGGTTTTTTTCTCGAAATTCGGTTCGGTTTATGGTTAATTCGGTTCGGTTTTCGGTTTTCAATTTTATTATTCGGTTAAAATCGAAAAAACAGAATAAGAATATTAATTTAATTATTTTTATTTAAAAATATAATTAAATAAAATAAATCAAATCATTGTTTTTTAATTAAAATCGAATAAAATTTTAAAAGTTCGGTTAAATCGGTTAATTCGGTTAAAAACTGAATTAACCAAGATTTTATCGGTTCGGTTTTCTTGATTTTTATTATGAAATTCGGTCGGTTCGGTTTTTTTAAAAAATTTTGGTTTATTCGATTTTCGGTCTATTCGATTCGATTTTAACCGAATACTCACACCTAGCTGTTAAGCAATTTGAGAACGAAATTGGAAGGGGCTGCCTTAAGGGAGCGAAGGAGTTGAGCTGTTAAGTAATTTGAGGAGGAGGCTGATTGAGCTGTTAAGCAATTTGAGAATTCAATTGGAAGGTGCTATTTTAACTGAATACTCACACCAAGCTGTTAAGCAATTTGAGAACGAAATTGGAAGGGGCTGCCTTAAGGGAGCGAAGGAGGTGAGCTGTTAAGTAATTTGAGGAGGAGGCTGATTGAGCTGTTAAGCAATTTGAGAATTCAATTGGAAGGTGTTGCCCTAAGGGAGCGAAGGAGGTGAGCTGTTAAGTAATTTGAGGAGGAAGCCGATCGAGCTAGCTGTTAATAGGGGTGAGAAAAAATTCGGAAAAACCGAATTAACCGAACCGAACCGACCGAATTTTGAAATTCAGTTCGGTTAATTTGGTTTTCGTTTTTTTTCTCGAAATTCGATTCGATTTTTGGTTAATTCGGTTCGGTTTTCGGTTTTCAATTTTATAATTCGGTTAAATCGAATAAACCGAATAAGAATATTAATCTAATTATTTAAATATAAAATATAATTATATTAAATAAAATCGTTGTTTTTTAATTAAAATTAAATAAAAATTAAAAGTTTGGTTAAATCGGTTAATTCGGTTAAAAACCGAATTAACCGAGATTTTATCGGTTCGGTTTTCTCGGTTTTTATTATGAAATTCAGTCGGTTCGGTTTTTTAAAAATATTTCGGATTATTCGATTTTCAGTCTATTCGGTTCGGTTTTAACCGAATACTCACCCCTAGCTGTTAAGCAATTTGAGAACGAATTTGGAAGGGTTACCCTAAGGGAGCGAAAGAGGTGAGCTGTTAAGTAATTTGAAGAGGAGGTTGATCGAGCTAGCTGTTAAGCAATTTGAGAACGAAATTGGAAGGGGCTGCCCTAAGGGAGCGAAGGAGGTGAGCTGTTAAGTAATTTGAGAAGGAAGCTGATCGAGCTAGCTGTTAATAGGGGTGAGCAAAAATTCGGAAAAACTGAATTAACCGAACCGAACCGACCGAATTTTGAAATTCAGTTCGGTAAATTTGGTTTTCGTTTTTTTTCTCCAAATTCGATTCGGTTTTTGGTTAATTCGGTTCGGTTTTCGGTTTTCAATTTTATAATTCGGTTAAATCGAATAAACCGAATAAGAATATTAATCTAATTATTTATATGTAAAAGTATAATTATATTAAATAAAATCGTTGCTTTTTAATTAAAATTGAATAAAATTTTAAAAGTTTGGTTAAATCGGTTAATTCGGTTAAAAACCGAATTAACCGAGATTTTATCGGTTCGGTTTTCTCGGTTTTTATTATGAAATTAAGTCGGTTCGGTTTTTTAAAAATATTTCTGATTATTCGATTTTCAGTCTATTCGATTTTATCGGTTCGAAGGTGGTGAGCTGTTAAGTAATTTGAGGAGGAGGCTGATCGAGGTAGCTATTAATAGGGGTGAGCAAAAAATCAGAAAAACCGAATTAACCGAACCGACCGAATTTTGAAATTCGGTTCGGTTAATTCGGTTTTCGATTTTTTTCTCGAAATTCGGTTCGGTTTATGGTTAATTCGGTTCGGTTTTCGGTTTTCAATTTTATAATTCGGTTAAAATCGAAAAAACAGAATAAGAATATTAATTTAATTATTTTTCTTGAAAAATATAATTAAATTAAATAAATAAAATCATTGTTTTTAATTAAAATCGAATAAAATTTTAAAAGTTCGGTTAAATCGGTTAATTCGGTTAAAAACCGAATTAACCGAGAGTTTATCGGTTCGGTTTTCTCGATTTTTATTATGAAATTCGGTCGGTTCGGTTTTTTTAAAAAATTTGGTTTATTCGATTTTCGGTCTATTCGATTCGATTTTAACCGAATACTCACACCTAGCTGTTAAGCAATTTGAGAACGAAATTGGAAGGGGCTGCCTTAAGGGTGCGAAGGAGGTGAGCTGTTAAGTAATTTGAGGAGGAGGCTGATTGAGCTGTTAAGCAATTTCAGAATTCAATTGGAAGGTGCTGCCCTAAGGGAGCGAAGGAGGTGAGTTGTTAAGTAATTTGAGGTGGAAGCTGATTGAGCTAGCTGTTAATAGGGGTGAGCAAAAATTCGGAAAAACCGAATTAACCGAACCGAACCGAACCGACCGAATTTTGAAATTCAGTTCGGTTAATTTGGTTTTCGTTTTTTTTTCTCGAAATTCGATTCGGTTTTTGGTTAATTCGTTTCGGTTTTCGGTTTTCAATTTTATAATTCGGTTAAATCGAAAAACCGAATAAGAATATTAATCTAATTATTTATATATAAAATATAATTATATTAAATAAAATCGTTGTTTTTTAATTAAAATTAAATAAAAATTAAAAGTTTGGTTAAATCGGTTAATTCGGTTAAAAACCGAATTAACCGAGATTTTATCGGTTCGGTTTTCTCGGTTTTTATTATGAAATTCAGTCGGTTCGGTTTTTTAAAAATATTTCGGATTATTCGATTTTCAGTCTATTCGGTTCGGTTTTAACCGAATACTCACCCCTAGCTGTTAAGCAATTTGAGAACGAATTTGGAAGGGTTACCCTAAGGGAGCGAAAGAGGTGAGCTGTTAAGTAATTTGAAGAGGAGGTTGATCGAGCTAGCTGTTAAGCAATTTGAGAACGAAATTGGAAGGGGCTGCCCTAAGGGAGCGAAGGAGGTGAGCTGTTAAGTAATTTGAGAAGGAAGCTGATCGAGCTAGCTGTTAATAGGGGTGAGCAAAAATTCGGAAAAACCGAATTAACCGAACCGAACCGACCGAATTTTGAAATTCAGTTCGGTTAATTTGGTTTTCGTTTTTTTTCTCCAAATTCGATTCGGTTTTTGGTTAATTCGGTTCGGTTTTCGGTTTTCAATTTTATAATTCGGTTAAATCGAATAAACCGAATAAGAATATTAATCTAATTATTTATATGTAAAAATATAATTATATTAAATAAAATCGTTGTTTTTTAATTAAAATTAAATAAAATTTTAAAAGTTTGGTTAAATCGGTTAATTCGGTTAAAAACCGAATTAACCGAGATTTTATCGATTCGGTTTTCTCGATTTTTATTATGAAATTCAGTCGGTTCGGTTTTTTAAAAGTATTTCTGATTATTCGATTTTCAGTCTATTCGATTTTATCGGTTCGAAGGAGGTGAGCTGTTAAGTAATTTGAGGAGGAGGCTGATCGAGGTAGCTATTAATAGGGGTGAGCAAAAAATCAGAAAAACCGAATTAACCGAACCGACCGAATTTTGAAATTCGGTTCGGTTAATTCGGTTTTCGGTTTTTTTCTCGAAATTCGGTTCGGTTTATGGTTAATTCGGTTCGGTTTTCGGTTTTCAATTTTATAATTCGGTTAAAATCGAAAAAACAGAATAAGAATATTAATTTAATTATTTTTATTTAAAAATATAATTAAATTAAATAAATAAAATCATTGTTTTTTAATTAAAATCGAATAAAATTTTAAAAGTTCGGTTAAATCGGTTAATTCGGTTAAAAACCGAATTAACCAAGATTTTATCGGTTCGGTTTTCTCGATTTTTATTATGAAATTCGGTCGGTTCGGTTTTTTTAAAAAATTTTGGTTTATTCGATTTTCGGTCTATTCGATTCGATTTTAACCGAATACTCACACCTAGCTGTTAAGCAATTTGAGAACGAAATTGGAAGGGGCTGCCTTATGGGAGCGAAGGAGGTGAGCTGTTAAGTAATTTGAGGAGGAGGCTGATCGAGCTAGCTGTTAAGCAATTTGAGAACTAAATTGGAAGGGGTTGCCCTAAGGGAGCGAAGGAGGTGAGCTGTTATGTAATTTGAGTAGGAGGTTGATCGTGCTGTTAAGCAATTTGAGAACGAAATTGGAAGGGGCTGCCCTAAGGGAGCGAAGGAGGTGAGCTGTTAAGAAATTTGAGGAGGAGGCTGATCGAGCTAGCTGTTAAGCAATTTGAGAACGAATTGGAAGGGGCCGCCCTAAGGGAGCGTAGGAGGTGAGCTGTTAAGTAATTTGAGGAGGAGGTTGATCGAGCTGTTAAGCAATTTGAGAACGAAATTAGAAGGGGTTGCCCTAAGGGAGCGAAGGAGGTGAGCTGTTAAGTAATTTGATGAGTAGGCTGATCGAGCTAGCTGTTAATCGGGGTGAGCAAAAAATCAGAAAAAATGAATTAACCGAACCGAACCGACCGAATTTTGAAATTCGATTTGGTTAATTCGGTTTTCGTTTTTTTTCTCGAAATTCGTTTCGGTTATCGGTTAATTCGGTTCGATTTTCGGTTTTCAATTTTATAATTCGGTTAAAACCGAAAAAACTGAATAAAAATATTAATTTAATTATTTTTATTTAAAAATATAATTAAATTAAATTAAATCAATGTTTTTAATTAAAATCGAATTAAATTTTAAAAGTTCGGTTAATTCGGTTAATTCGGTTAAAAACCGAATTAACCGAGATTTTATAGGTTCAGTTTTCTCGGTTTTTATTATGAAATTCGGTCGGTTTGGTTTTTTTAAAATATTTCGGTTTATTCGATTTTCGGTCTATTCGGTTCGGTTTTAACCGAATACGCTGTTGGTGCAGGAAGCACCATATCGAATCTTGTTTTGATATTGGCAAAGGATTCAAAGTTAAGTTTACTTGTTATCTAATATGTCACTCTAGTGTGCACAGACAAAGTCCTAGCAAAGGAATGCTAGGCACCTGGCGAAGGACTGTCAGGAAACAAAGTCCTAGCGAAGGGCTGCTAGGCACCTGGCGAAGGACTGCCAGGATACAAAGCCCTAGCGAAGGACTGCTAGGCAACTGGCGAAGGACTGCCAGTATCCAAGCCCTAGCGAAGGACTTCTAATTATTTATATGTAAAAATATAATTATATTAAATAAAATCATTGTTTTTTATTTAAAATCGAATAAAATTTTAAAAGCTCGGTTAAATCGGTTAAAAACCGAATTAACCGAGATTTTATCGGTTCGGTTTTCTCGGTTTTTATTATGAAATTCGGCCGGTTCGGGTTTTTAAAAATATTTCGGATTATTCGATTTTCGGTCTATTCGGTTCGGTTCGGTTCGGTTCGGTTTTAACCGAATACTCACCCCTAGCTGTTAAGCAATTTGAGAACGAATTTGGAAGGGGCTGCCCTAAGGGAGCGAAGGAGATGAGCTGTTAAGTAATTTGAGGAGGAGGTTGATCGAGCTAGCTGTTAAGCAATTTGAGAACGAATTTGGAAGGGGCTGCCCTAAGGGAGCGAAGGAGGTGAGCTGTTAAGCAATTTGAGGAGGAGGCTGATCGAGCTAGCTGGTAAGCAATTTGAGAACGAAATTGGAAGGGGCTGCCCTAAGGGAGCGAAGGAGGTGAGCTGTTAAGTAATTTGAGGAGGAGGCTGATCGAGCTAGCTGTTAAGCAATTTGAGAACTAAATTGGAAGGGGCTGCCCTAAGGGAGCGAATGAGGTGAGCTGTTAAGTAATTTGAGGAGGAGGTTGATCGTGCTGTTAAGCAATTTGAGAACGAAATTGGAAGGGGCTGCCCTAAGGGAGCGAAGGAGGTGAGCTGTTAAGTAATTTGAGGAGAAGGCTGATCGAGCTAGCTGTTAAGCAATTTGAGAATGAAAATGGAAGGGGCTGCCCTAAGGGAGCGAAGAAGGTGAGCTGTTAAGAAATTTGAGGAGGAGGCTGATCGAGCTAGCTGTTAAGCAATTTGAGAACGAATTGGAAGGGGCTGCCCTAAGGGAGCGTAGGAGGTGAGTTGTTAAGTAATTTAAGTAGGAGGTTGATCGAGTTGTTAAGCAATTTGAGAACGAAATTGGAAGGGGTTGCCCTAATGGAGCGAAGGAGGTGAGCTGTTAAGTAATTTGAGGAGTAGGCTGATCGAGCTAGTTGTTAATAGGGGTGAGCAAAAAATCGGAAAAACCGAATTAACCGAACCGAACCGACCGAATTTTGAAATTCGATTTGGTTAATTAGGTTTTCGGTTTTTTTCTCGAAATTCGGTTCGGTTATCGGTTAATTCGGTTCGGTTTTCGGTTTTCAATTTTATAATTCGGTTAAAACCGAAAAAACCGAATAAGAATATTAATTTAATTATTTTTATTTTAAAATATAATTAAATTAAATAAAATCATTGTTTTTAATTAAAATCGAATAAAATTTTAAAAGTTCGGTTAAATCGGTTAATTCGGTTAAAACCGAACTAACCGAGATTTTATCGGTTCAGTTTTCTCGGGTTTTATTATGAAATTCGGTCGGTTTGGTTTTTTAAATATATTTTGGTTTATTCGATTTTCGGTCTATTCGGTACGGTTTTAACCGAATACGCACCCCTAGCTGTACGGTTCATATGTTTGGAGCACCCACTATCAACAAACCAAGTTGATAGATGCTCCCCTCAATCAATGCCTACACAACATGAAAGATAGATGATTTAGATACCCAAACCTTGGGACCTAATGCACCCACAATGTAAGATTTTGGCACTCATGCCTTGGTCATTTTCTTTCTAAGTCCTTGAACCCTAGAAGTATTTGATGATCTAAAATAGGTTCTAGACATCAATGAGACAAAACTAGGTTTCTTAGATCGGTAACCTATACCGGCCTTTGTTGTGGCCCGCTCTTTGAACGTTAAGGATCATGTTAAGGTCTTAGAGCTAGTTAAAAATTTCTCGAGAAGCTTCTTGAGTTTTTCAACTTCACTCTTTAAGGCCTTGTTCTCATCCTCAAGGACTTCAACACGTAAATCATCTATATCATCATCCTTGGTGGTTCTTAATTGTTCTACTTCTAATTTTAAGGACTTTACCTTGTCCTTGGATTTCTTAAGCAAGTTAGTCAAGCAAGCTATTGTTCTATAACATTTATCAAGTTCGGGAGCAATGACCTCTTAATCATCCGAAGATGATGAAGTCGTGGTTGATGGCTCACTTGATTCGTCACTACTCTCCATGTGTGAGTCTTCTAAGGCCATAAGAGTCACGTGACAGGTGTTCTTCTCCTCCTTCTCCTCCTCAGATGAGCTAGATGAAGACTCATTCTATGTGGCCTTTAAGGCCTTTTTCTTCTTTGACTTCTCCTCCTTCTTCTTAAGTCTTGGACACTCATTTTTATAGTGCCCCTTTTTGCTACATTCATAACAAGTGATGTAAGATTTATGAACCTTATTTTCACTTGTGTTACCTTTCCCCTTGTAGCGCCGACTCTTCCTCATCATCCTTCTCACAAAGTTGTTCATCTCAGTTGATGAAGACTCACTCCCGTCCACATTGGATTCAGATGAAGAATATGATACCTCCTTCTCCTTCTTATTTTCTTTCTTCTTCTTTGCCTTGTCCCCTGCTACAAGAGCAATACCCTTCTCTTTTAGGCCTTTGTTAGCAAGCTTATGTAGCTCCATTTCACAAAAGAAGTCATCTAACTGCACAATGGAAATATCCTTGGATACCTTGTAGGCATCTACCATAGATGATCATAAGACATTCCTAGGACAAGATTTCAGTACATACCTTATATGGTCACGATTCTCGACCTTCTCGTCGATCGAGTGCAAGCCATTGATGATCTCCTTGAATCGACCATGAAGCTCACTTACAGTTTCAGAATCCTTCATGGTAAGGTTCTGGAGTTGATTGAGGAAGAGATCCCTCTTTGCTATCCGGGAATCTCGAGTGCCTTCATGAAGCTCTATGAGCTTGTTCCATAGATCTTTGGCACTTGAGAAAGGACCAACCTTGATGAGTTGCTCCTTGGTCATCCCACACTGCAGGGTGACCGCTGCCTTAGCATCAACCTCACCTTTTCTGGTTTGTTCGACTAACCGCCTTGAAGACTCGAGTTCCTTGTCCTCAGTATGCTTTGGAGGAGTGAATCCCTCCTTGACTGAAAATCATATTCCAATATCGGTTTTCAGATAGTACTCCATTCTTGATCTCCAATACTGGAAGTCAGCTCCATCAAAGAAAGGTAGTCTGTTGGTGCTGAAGCCTTCTCTCAAAGTCATTCTCTTTGCTCTTCGGGTGTTAATCCGTTTTAAAAAGCCCCAGGCTCTGATACCACTTGTTGGATCTGGGATAGCTAGAGAGGAGGGTGTGAATATCCACCCACTAAAAGTCAGGCATCTTTTTCTTCCTGGGATCAAGTTAGCAGCGAAAAAATTGAACAGAAAGAAGGACAAATACAAACCGAACTAACAGAAGGATTTACAAGGTTCGAGGATAATTTGTCCTTACTCCTTAGCGTGCTTGTGAGTTATACCTCTAAAATTATAACTCTAAAATTAGACCCACGTAGGTTGATGTTGCATTGACACTTATATTTTTCATAGCTGTAGTTAAGGAAATTATAGCATAAAATAGTGTGTATTTAAAAGGATTAGTTGTTAAAGTGATATTTTGGATTCATCCACTGTATGAGTGGAATATAATAATCATTTTATTTGATTTTTTTGGTTGGATATTTTATTTTTGTTTGACAACAAAATTATACAGAAAAAACAAAAAAATATATATAAAGAATAAAAATATTATTTCATTTAAGTGAATTTAAAAATAACAATATTTAATTGTATACGGAGAGAAATGAAAGAGGAGGTGAAGGGATGCATTAAATTCTATCAATGAGCGAGAAAGTCTCGGCAGAAATGAAATGATGTGACATATTTAAGTTTTGATATTTTTTATTAGTTTTTAAAATGTAAATATAAATACATTTGTATTAATATTTTCTCAAAATAAATATATGCACACAATAAAAATCTATTTTATTAGATTAAATTTTAATGGATGTGATCCCATTAAATTTGTCAGTTATCGACGTCATCATATAATTAAATTGACATGATGTCAGATATATCTGATTGCAGATAGATAATTTTAATTTTAAAATAATAAAAAAAAATTAATAAGAATAGAGAACGTTGAATTTCGGAAAATCGAGTCGTCGGAATAAATTTGAAAATATTCGATCAG